>JABWIB010008337.1:22118-32147 GCA_016617825.1 Platyplectrum ornatum | reverse complement strand
AATTAGGAACTTTAAAAACCATATAAAACAATGTAATATAATATGTACTGATTCTGCAAAGCATTGTTTCACAGTAATCACTAGAAGGATAATAAACTTCAGATAATACTACTGTGTTTATCCTGCTTAACAAATAATCCTGAGTGGTTCAAAGTTTGATTGACATCAATGGCCAATAAAGGGCCAGAATTGTTTCCCAACCAATCTGATTCATGAAACAAAAATACAGAAAAAGATAAATAATAAATGTACATACTTGGAGAGGGACAACATTGTGGTCATCAAAAAAATGCTATCACAACAGGGCAAGATAAAAAAAAAAAGATCAATTCGGAATTTGGATTGAACCATTAATTGTGTCCTAGAGCAAAATTCCACAATAATCTAGTGCGTAGCTAGCTTTAGAGAAATATTTTATTTTTATCAGATGTCTCCTGCAAAATAATCTGGTTTCTAATTATTTGATCTGGCTCAGATAACAGACATTTGTCAAGCACTGCTTTTAATTCCTTCATCTGTTTAGTCAAAGCTTTTTATAGAAAAAACTAATGATATATATTGCAGAAATTATGGAAATGATACATTTTATACAGTTAGTGGTTTGCTAATAATGTATTGTTTTGTTGTTTTTAATTCCAATACATAAAATGGATGTGTGTGTGATTGCAGCTCCCACTTATCCTCAGCTTGTTCTTGAATTAGACAACTATTTGGATTTGTGTTCTCTAACAATGAAACACTATACTTATCTCCTAGAACTAAGGGTCTGCATGAGATAAACAGTAATTTCATTTCTCCTCTTGTTTTCAGCTTCTCATTGAAGAGCTGTCTTCCACAAAACACTGGGTCTCCATGCACGTGTCAGACCACAGTGGTTTTCATTATCGTCAGTTCTTGCTAAAGTCTTTACTGGTTAAAGCGCAAACAGACTGTGAAAATGCGAGTCCCTGTCTTCCTGGAGAAGAAGAGGTTGCACAACTAGACCTACCACTTTTCTTAGAAGAAGAAATGGAACTTAACAGAGATCTTATCGAATCATACCCAGGGCATGAGGCACTTTGGTGCCACAGGTGAGATTGTTGTACATTTAGCCTGCTTACAGACANATACAAAGGATAAATACAGATTAACCTCCATAAGAAAAAAACCTATGCAGTTGTTGTGAACTTAAGATGTAAAATGTTTGCAACAGTGTCATTTATTGTCCTATATCTGTCCTCAGTGTTGTTCTGGCATTATCCCACCAAGTCCTTGTTATCTGTTTAGGCAGATGGATCCCCGGCAGCTCTGTAGCTTTTTTTTTTTTTTTTTCCAACTCATTGCTTTGACAATATGTTTAATACAAGCAGTTGTATTTAGCTGGAAGTTATTAGGGTTTTGTACATTTACTTTTACTATAAAAAGAAAGAAATATATATTTGTATAATAATAGAAAAATATTTTAGCATTTTCTNCCCCAATTTTTCTTATTAGCAATAGAAAGGTGTGGAAAGGTATAGTTCTATGCCACTCAGAGACTAGCTTAAAGGTACATTATTTTAAGTATTTAATGACTAAGGGGCTGATCAGGGTCCCGTTACAGTGGAGATCCTCTACCCCGCCGTCTATCTTGGTATAAAGGTTTAGGAGGGTGGACTTCTATCATGGCATAGACGCCATTATTCTATCTGCCACAGATCAATATGCGGATTGCCTTGCTACTGGGGGCTCACAGATCAATATCTGTATTACCTATATACTTAAGCTGGCCATAGACTATAAGATAAATTGTTCCAATCAAAAGATTTTTCAAAAGTGGGTAAAACCATGAATAATTGCAGGGGGGGGTAAAATGAATGTCAGTGTTTGCATGCTGGGAGAATACTTTATTGTTGCATGTTGTACACAGATACTGACCAGTGTTACTGTTACACTGTTATTACACTTGTGCTGGAAACATAATCTCTCACCTGTAATACTGATTGCAACTAATTCATTTTACCTCCCCTGCAATTCAACATGGTTTTACCCACTCTTTCGATTGGAAAAATNTATCTTATAGTGTATGGCCAGCTTAACAGTTCACTGAGTCCGACCAATTCCACTTACTTTCACATACCTGTGCTGCAGTAACAACATTGGCTGCTGCTGCACCCACTGCTGCGGTATTCTTTTATATTGTGTGGAAATGTTTTGTTTTGAACCTTGGAAAACTGTTTTCAATATTTAACACTGGACATATTTATTTTAAGACGTAAAGTTTACTTATAAAACATCTCCTTTAAGCTTATCCTGTTTGCACATTTTAAATTTGCTTTCCCTTCTGCAGTTAGAAATGACTTTGCCGTGGTCCAGATTTACTTCTATTGTTGCTGTTACTTTCTGTTATTGTTGCTGTTAATTTCTGGACCTCAGAGTCAAATCTAAATATAAGATTATGTAGTATAGATTTCCCAATAACTTTAAAATTCAACCAGACAGAACAACCCGATCTTCTGTGGCTGACACTAGAAGCTGGACTACAGGATTCTTATTTACATTTTAACTTGTTTTTTTTCTTTCCTCGAACTCATGTAGGCGCCAAATACTCAGCTTGTTTCATCAACTGCACAATGAACAGTCTCATTCAGTTACCCCACAAACCACAGGTGTGGACGCTGCTATTGTTGGCACAGGAAATGGGTCACACATCTGCCCGAATGATCTTGGATGCCACACTAGTACTATGGATATCGATGGAGTATGTGACACAAACAAGCAGGGCTACACTCAAGATACTAAACGTCTAAAACGTGCTCCTCTCCAAGACTCTCTTATATATGAATCTGAGCTCAGGTTCATTAACTGTGTCTCGTCCAACTGCAGAAATGCTGAACAGTCCAGGTTTGCTGCTTCATACAGAAAATGGCTGCTCTCATTGCTAGGCCACTAACAGAGAACAAGANTCAATTATGTTGGATTCAGTCTGTGCAATATTTTATTTAGCAGCGATACCTCATGGTTGCAAAGTTTGTGAACCATGCTCTTCTCACTAATTACGACTCCCCAAGAGGATTATTTTTAATTTATTTTTCCAGTCTTTACAACCCATTTTTCTGTTTTATTTAACACAGCAAAGAATGTTTGTTTAAATGCTGCATCTGTTACTGAACTCTACATTGCCCTTTTAAGTTATTTGAAATCGTTGGTACACGTCAATATGTTGTTTAGTTGTTTAACATAAGCATGTTTCAGGGATAGTATTGGACTTGAAGGAGGGTTACTTGATTACATTTTAGTACAAGCCAACAACTTTCTCCTTTGCTTTCCTCAAGTTAGACATTTGGGTAAAGCAGCTCTCTACATATCACTGTACCCATATTCATTATTTTAATGTAATAAAAGACAAAAGAAAATCTGGTATTTTGACTGGTTTAATGNTGGAATTTAAATATGTGGTTATTTTTATTTCCGTTTATATTTATTTGATTATTTCTGTACTGTATCGGCCATTTTAAAAATGTAGTAGCCTAATCTGTTGCTTCTGGTTGTCTTTAAACTATTAGTTTGGTGTTCATCTAATTAACAGTTTTATTTTCATTGGTCATGTNAAGCAGGAAGATTACCCTTTCCTTATGTAACACTAGATTTCCTTCCCTTTTCATCACTGAGGGCGAATTTTGTAGCCAATGACTATGAATTATGTCATAGGCCCCAAAAGCTTTTTTGTAGCATAGGATAACTTCTCATTTTCCCTTCAAACTATTACTGACTTATTATCATGTAATTAAGGACAATAAATTATTGTCCTCAATCATTTATGGCAGGATTCTTTAATATGTAATATAGTCATCCTATTGCCCTAAATTGTGTAGACAACAATTTATTGTCTGCACTATTTGACCCAAGTTAATACAGACTTCTATTAGTTTTTTATTCTAGTCTTCTAGACATTGTATATGGCATATTTGATTTTTTTTTAATTATTTTATATAGCACAAGTCAAAAAAACAGCTAAAGTTGCATGAGGAAGTCAAGTGCACAAAGAGCAAACCAACTACTCTACTATATATTTTTTTATTTTTATGTACATTTTTATAATCTGTTTTACATCTTAATATAAAAAGTAAAACTTATTCTCTTGTGTATATGCACTGCAATGCATCAGCTATCTCTTATCTGTCTTGTGTAAAGCAGGCCATACACTGTACGAAAAATCACCCAATTCGACGATTTCATTTAAATTGAACAATTCTGCGGTTTTCAGCCGATTTACTATCGTTAAAGTGAAATGCCCATACACTAGTCAACTATCGTATGAAAATGGAGAATTTAAGTCCCTCCCACCAAATTTTCAGTCTGAAACTTCGTGCGATGAAAGATCTTACAGCAACATCACTATATCGTTCGATACACATGTTCGTAATGTGCAAATTACTTATCATACATCGTGTGAAAATATTGCAGCATACCATACACTATACGATGTTGACCACGATAACTATTTAAGATTAAGCAGACCTAAAAAGAAAAACATTGTACCAATCGACGTTTCCTACGATTTCAGATCGTTCGTTAACAAGATCGTGCCATACACTGTAACGAGGAATCGTACGATCTTGAAGAATCGCCAAATTGGTACGATTTTTAGTCCAGTGTATGGCCACCTTATGTATTGACTCTTTGGGGCATATTCAGAATTAAGGGCACAATAAAACAAAAAATTACTTTTGCTCCTGAACAAATCATTTCACAAAACATGGGGAGCAAATTACCTTAACTCTTTGTTCGTGCAGTTAAATATTGCCTATTTTTCATACAAATTTCAATCTACAATGTGTAGCTGAGTTTATGTAACTTTACTCTTTCAAACATTTTAACCATTTTCACATGGTTTTTAACATTGCATAAAATGTATTCATTTTTTGGCTTATATTCTGAGTTTTGAGTCCGCCTTATGCCAGAGCTATTTCTGTTAGAGATGCTTTTTGTTATTAACACAATAACACAACATGAACAGACGTTTTGTTTTTATGATTACATAGTTTATAATTAAAAAGGATTTCTGGCATTTTATATTCTAGTAACATTGGACCAGGTCTGTACTTAAGTAATTACATGAACTGAATGCAAGAATTGGCCCACACTATGCAGATTCCTCTATGTGTGGGGGAAGAACCCTCACTCCCCCCATAAGTAGGGAAAACAGCAAAGGAAACCCTCCCGTAAGTGTTCCATCTTCTGTGCGTACTAAGAGTAGATTCCCCTCCTGCCACCCTGTATGCAGATAGCGATCCTGCAGATCCAGGTCTGTCAAGTACAAATATAGAGTGCACATGCAAATAATCACATTTTTTTTCCGTTTATTCAGTGTAGGAAATAATAGGCTTAAGGTTTTGTTTGAATTTGAAATCTTAAGTAATGTGAATTTAGTCTGGAATGCTTACACACACTAACTTCAACACAAATGCTGCTATCCACAACAGTGATTAAAGTGGAACTTTAAAAGTTATAGTAAAGACATTTAAAAGTGGTGGTATAGAAACATATAGTGACTAGAAATGTATAGTATTTCAATAAAATCAGTGGAAGAAGTGATGGTGTATTCGTATATACCGCACTTCAAGTCCTTATTCTAAGNTTAAACATAAAAATCTTGTATTATAGATTAACATTGTTTAAAAGTGTTGTCTGTTTATCACTTATAATCCCCAAGCAAAACAATTACATTTTAAATGTAAATACATGCAGATCAACCAATTCCTATTCCATTGGTATTATACTCTGCAAATTGAGAAAATGATGAATTGCAATGAAATGAAAACTAATTCTTCCTCTTATATTGTCAAGCATTCGTCAAATATTTAGGGTGAAACACTTGCTGCAGTCACTCCGCTGCCCACACTTTGGGTTACAGGTAATGTGTTTTTACATTTGTATTTGAAATATATAATTTTCATTGTATCCAAAAACCCTTGCATTCTCTTTGTCATGACCTGTTATGTGTATAGGCTACCTGTTGCACTACAGGTGCTGTGAAATTACAACTCCCTATAGTATAGGCATATTTAANAGAAGGCAGAGCATGCTAACACTTTCACTACATTTAGAGTTTTATTTGAACATTTATGAAACAATCCACAGGAAACAAAGCATTGTTAGGTTGGGGCAAGAACCGATTGAAGAGATGTTGGTCAATTACCATCAGGAAGTCTGGTGCCCCCATAACCCCTCGTCTGCCACATCACTTTTGTCTAAAGCGTTGTTACAACTGGCAAATTTAATAATAGCAGAAGAAAGAGAAAATTCTTCACTGATGTTTTGGACAGCACTTGATGTGTAATTAATTTCCCCATGAATAGGAAATATATCTTTTTTGAATTGAATAACGTCTGTAATCCCACAATGTCCGGCATTTATTTGCACATAGCTATCCACAGAAGAATGAATAATTTGGAAGGTTTAATCTACCATTTTTTCATAAAGTAGAAGCAAAAGCCAAAGAACTTATTGCAATGGTTATTGGGAAATATATATTGTACATAATTAGTCTTTGCTTTATTCTTAAGAATGTTATCCATATTTGAACCTATTTACCAATATACATTATTGGTTTGTGTGTTTAATAATTTTGGAACCATGTGTACCATGTGTATGTTTTTAAAATGCCATGGGAGAGTGGAATGTGCTCATTCACAGACCCAGGCGCTGTCCAGATTGACTGGTGCATGTGCAGTGAATATTCTTTAAACCACTATGCATGCGCCAGGACCGGAATATTACCTTCAGAATTATCTTTTTTTTTTTTTTAAATATTGGCATTAAAGACCGCAGCTCGTCTGGCTGTTATTAATAAACGGAGCCCTAGATTGTATCTTAGTCGATAATGCCTATATCAAGAATAATCCTATGTAATAAAGGGCAGTTTGGTCATGACTGTTATGCTGCAATTTTGGGGGATGGGTGTTGATGTCGCCGCTGTGTGGATTGGAGCTGCTCAGCCTGGAAAGTATGCAATGAGTTCAGGACTGGACGGGTACCCAGCAAGGGAACCGCCAAACCACCGAAATGATTCAGACCCTCCAACATGACCCATTCCACCAGGTACATAATACTCCGCTCCTGGGCTTTCAGCTGTCACTCACCTGGTTATAACGAACTAACTGATGTCTGAGTAATGTAACAATGGTGGTTACCATAGTAACTGATTGCTGGAAGTTCCAGAACAGAGTATTTTGTACCTGGTGGAATGGGTCATGTTGGAGGGTCTGATGATTATTATTACTAATAACACTTATTTATTAGGCGCCACAAAGTGTCCGCATTGCCGAACAATTGGGAATACAGACAGATAGATTGGGTGGGGAAGTGCTGAGGGGCTATATGACTATAGACATTAAGATGGACATAACCACTTTCCTCGTCTTTATTTTAATTCATGTTAAGGCGTGTGACTGGGATATAATCTATCAGCTCAAGCCAAACAAAGGGGTTTATTTATTGTGGGAAAACAATGTGTTTATACATGCTATACGCAGGAACTGTCTTACAAGTCAATGTGACCTTCTTCAAGTGTTTGCTATTAGATATTTCCTTATACAGAATGCCATGTGGAAGCCCAGGGTACACAATTGTGTTAGTGCATAACAAACAACACGCTCGTGTAGCTGTGTGTGAGGTAGCTGGGAGTGCCCGCGTCAGGCAGTGCTGTGTGCTGCTGATGTCACAGGGAGGGAGGCGGAGCGCCGAGCAAGGATTGCTGGTGGCTGCAGAAGGAGAAGAAAAGGAGTAGGTGGAAGATGGTGGAATCAGAGGTGATCGCTGCTGCTGTGGAACCTCCTTCTCCGGGCTGTCATTTGTAAGCTGCCGCTGTCCCCAACAGCTAGCTGCCGCCTGACCCCGCATAATGGCGCTACTGTGAGGGTGACCAGTCTGAGGAGCCGCGCTCCGAGGATCTGTGGGTAAGTGAAGGCTTTGGCTAATGGTCAGGTAATGGTGGGGTCCATCCAGCTTCCAGTGCAAGGTGTGGGCTCCCTTACAGGCTCTGCGGGCAGGGGTCGGCTGCTGGACTGACAGATGGCCTAGGCACAGGAGGCACTAGGCTGTGGGTATCTAGGCTTGGATGCAGACTGTGGGTGGGATGCAGCATCTGCTGTTTATTCGTGCACAGGAGTAACCCTTGCAGGGCTGCTGGCCAGTGTGCCAGCTATGTGCTGCATAGTCTGTGTGAGGCACCAGTGGCCAGTATATAGCCATATACATGTCACAGGACACAGCATAGTGTCCATTGGATGTGCAGGTGCCTAGTACCAGTGTGGTGAGGAGCTGGACTTCAGACTGGAGGGAGGGGCAGTCAGTAATAGAGCTGTATGAGCACATGGCAGGAGGCTGGCACTTAGTGTGGTACAGGAATAAGGCTGTATACATGTGTGCTGTCACACTAAGCAGTGATGAAGCTATACAAAGTAACTCCATCACAAGCGAAGCACATCTGCAGCTGACCTTGCTACATTACTGAATGCCAACATAAAGCAGTCTCCGCCAGCCAGAAGATAACAGCGCTGCAGCCATATCAAATCTACTACATATAGATCNTCATTTCTTTTGGCACAATTTTACATGTAAAGAATCATTATTTAATAACAGTGTTCCTGATTGTACATCGTGTTGTTTGAAGGGTGCATCCCTTTTTGTATCTGTTTGTATCACCTTGGTAGTATATATACATGTTAAATGAAAAATTGTTTTGCAATTTGATAATAACCGTTAAAGTATGACACATTAAGTGAGACGGGGCTGATCACCCTGGGGTTTAATAATCTTTCTTCCCCGTCTTTTGATCTTCATGGCAGCTGTGGCCAGGGATGTAGCTTGTCTAGGGCTATTTGTCTAATGTCTATTTTAATTTCATGACCATAAANATTTAGTTATTTGTGCATTGGAATAGAAGGTTTCATTCATTTCAGTGCTCTTATATATGTAATTAGAACATTTGCATGTNGCACACCACTAATTGGGGGTGTGTTAGGGGGAGGATACACAGCACTGATATAAAAGTTTATGGGCTGTTCCAGAGTTGGGGATAATGTTGGATACATACTGCGAAATGTTTCACAAAATTAGATATACAGTATCCAAAATGATATTCCTATTGATGTAAGGGAATTTGGCATTTATTGTATACACACTGGCACNGTATCATTCCATCATGAAACTTGCAGACAGTCAGAACCTGTTTTACACTATATAACGGTATAGCTGGACCATACNCATGGGTAAGATCTCTATCNTGTGAATAGNTGGTTAAAACAAAAAGTCCNGTGGATACCAGCATTACATCACTATAGATCTGTATGGTAATAAACCCATGAAAAACCGAAGTGATGTGTTTCAAATAAAAGTTGTTCAGTATTCGTGTGGTAGCACTGATCTCCGAATCAGCCCAAGGATAACCCTATTGACTTGAATAGAATTTTTGAAAATCATTGATGTTTCATNTGTACTGCAGTGGATTGAGCAGTGCCCATAAAATGTGCTGCAGTGCAACCCCACACATATGCAGTTAAAAGGCTTTGAATGCATGAACAGTCCGGTAACNTTATCCTGTGGTTGTATGCATTTACACCTGAATTAAAGCTTGTCAGATGAAGATTTATGGCAGTGGGCATTTTGTCTTAATCATTGCTGAGGCCAAGTGTTGCGTATATAGAACACAATAAAATTTCCCAAAGGTTTTTTTCCAGGCTACTAATAAAGTAATTACTGTAACANTTTATCTGAAAATCTTGACTATAAATTAATATAGTAGGTATTCANACATATAGAATTATACTACAATTATACTATTTATACACAATTATGTTATTGATCAACATATTAGAAAATTCCAATCTGGTTGGTAATTATGGTANTAGGTGTTTCTAGTGTCTATGTTCTAACCGTCACAAAGTTATCTTTTTGCAAAACAGCAGAATGGCTTGAAGCACAGATTTGATTTTGGATCTTTATATAGGAATAAATCTTAGTCCCAACCCTTAGTCTGATTCCCAAGAGACTTAGGGCTATATTTAT
>JABWIB010008337.1:5383-19353 GCA_016617825.1 Platyplectrum ornatum | reverse complement strand
ATTCGAGTTCACATTCTCCAGTGTGTAAAATTAAACTGTGACCTTGAATCTGATTGGTTGCTATAGGCAACAGCCCCACTTTCCAATCTCACTGCTTAGTAAATATACCCCCTGTTGTACTGTGCCAATATAATCATTACCGGCAAGTTAGAAGGTTACTGTTATTAGCCANAGTAATTCCATTTAACAGGCTATTGTCCACTATGTTCACTTAACTGTTCTTTATTCCCAGCATGCTATCTGATCAGTGTTTTGTCAGTATTATTATGCAGCATATGAAGTTTGTACTGTAATAGCATGCTTATTCGTATAGGTTTACATACAGGTGTCTTTTCACAGAATAAATGTATTGTACTATTGCAGAGAGTAAAAGTAATGAGAAACACTCTAGATTGGATACTATGAGCCATGATGTCATTTATACTTTTTTATTTATTATTTTAGTATGGGGTCTCAGTTTCCGAACAAAAGATTTTCAGAACATTAGAAAGATTATTATCATTATTCGAGTTGGCTATTCTTTAAAATCCTGACAGGATGTATTTTTATCCAAATGAATTTGACTGGATACTACTATTGTGACATTGAATGCAAAATACTAATTTTGTAATCCATTCCATCGTTTTTTCATATTGTGCAAATAATGTTATCTATCAACACTATTTAAAATANGTAGAGAAAATCATTTGAATCATTTAAATGTGTTTAAACAAATAAAATGAAATGAGGCAACATTAACTTCCTGGCAAACTAGTATTTATTTTTTTATTGCAACATTTCATAAGAGGTACAAAAAAAGAGGGATANGTGGCCATAAGCAATTCCACATAAAAAGGTTGCATCAGTATCCTGAGGAAAAAAAGGAATGAGAAGGTAAAACTGCATAAACATGGCATAACATAGCAATGGCATAACTAAAGTGTTGTCTGCCCTATTTCCCTCTGCTAGTTTCCTCATTGTTGTGTAAACTGAATTCAGGACGCCCCATGTTACCACACATCCAGTGTTGTGCACAAAAGATCTCATTTGCATGCAACTGAAAATATTGACGTGAATCAAAAAGCATACACAATGTCTGCATGGTTGAGTGCTTGGGAGTTTTCNGCATACAGCTAGGCTATTTATGTTGTTTAAATTATTTCAATTTATACCCTTGAGTTGTATTTTATGTGTTATACTGCTAGNAAAAGGATTGTCAATGTCAGTTATACCCAACTGGTTTTCTGCTTTGAATTTGTTGAAGAGTGAGATATTAAGCAGGTTATGCCAAAATGAAATTGGAATGAACTCCAGCAGTCAAACAAAATGGCACTGTATATTTATGTAGCCATACTCCTGAAGGAGACCGTTCTTCAGGGCCGATTCAATCCGCGTTTTAGACTCGGAAAAGCCGATCATGTGCTTTTTCGCTTCTATTACGGTACCTGTTTCTCGTACGTTTTTATACGCGGCTCAATGAGCCACAAGCTTTAAAGGGCATGTTTTTCACCCTTATACCCCATTCACATTGCCAAAGGATGGCCTCTAGTGGCAAAGGCGCCGTTTCAAGGCAATGTGAACGTTGCCAAATGAAAACGGCGCTTAGGATCGGCGGCTTTGGAAGTCACCGAAAAAGAAGGCTTTTCGGCGGCTCGCCGCCGTTCTTAAGTCAAAGTGAACGCTCTGGAGCCAGCATGCCGGGGAGGCGATTGGACTAAAAAGACATGTGATCATTACGATCACAGTCTTTTTAGGTTCCCTCCCCTTCTCGCAGGAGGATTTTTAGCTGGAAGGCGCCGATCTCGGCGGCTTCCAGCGATGGCTTTTTGGCCGCAGGCAATCTGAACGCGGCATTGCACTGTTTGTGTAAGGGGGAAAAACATTGCGCCTTAGGAATTGAATGGGCCCATTAATGTCTGTGTTTAATGAAATGATTCCATTCATAATATGACTTATTTTCTAGATTTTCATTAATATGTGACACAACAGCCATTCAACAATTTGCTTTTAGCAAATGTTATGTTAAACAATGACAAAAAGAGCCTATGTAAATATGTTAGTCTGTATGTGTTTTAAGGTGGGAATGTAGCACACAAATGTCATTTTTAAATTGGTAAAATAGTGTGTGCCATTTTAAGTAATAAAGGAAAATGTAAGAAGAAGCCATCCTTACCACAAACTGAATGTTACACATCCTTGTCAGGACCATTTACTATGCTGGGGCAATTCTCTGTTTTGTTGATAGAGCAATAGTTCTTCCATTTCTTATACCGTGTGTACCTAGCTTAAAAGTTACAACATTGAATGTTGTATAACTATAGTTATACGTTATCTACTGTAAATTCATGGGAATTATTAGGCCAGTGTTTGGAGACGTATGAACTGACACTGACATGTGANTGTCAGCTTAAGTGTGTGAAAATGTATGTATTTGATTGTTATAGCTTGTGACATTTTGTTTAAAATATGTCTTAGTATGGTTTTACATGTAAAAAAAGGGTCAGCCACTTCCCTCCCTCTCCCCCCACCACCCTTTATTTGCTAGAGACTTGCTATTCTATTCTATGCAGTTATACACCAGATTATCTCCTTATTATGGAACATGTTCTTTCCACCATTTGTAATACCCCTACGTTATGTTCACTTGCTGGCAAAGGTAATGGATGGAAAANGGGACACTGCAAGTCTGTGTTCCCTATTTAATATGGCCATATGTGCTACTGCAATGATACCACCAATTTCTGGAATTGTGTAGAATGCTGAATCCATATTGTGTAATTGAATTATGTGCAANTTATGGGAAAGCGCCCGTGTTTAGCTAATCAAACCATGGCTATATCCAAATGTACTCTGTGGATTGTCACACATTCATAAAAAAAACTTCCTATCAAGACAGGAGCTGGTCCGGAGTTTGGGAGTAAGGGTAAACAGGTGCAAATGTAGACCAGGGCAAAACCAAACACTGAACTGCAAGGAAGGCAAGTATAAACATTGAAAACATAATTANAGTTAAGNGGTGAAGTTTCCTAGCACANTCCTAACTTACCAATTAAACATAAAGCTATACAGCTTGTGAGATATTTGTGCAAAAGCAGTGTTTTTTCTGCATGCAATAAAATTTTAATTTCCACACACCCCTCACACGGCAACATGATTTTGCTCAGGTCAACACTTGCACCTAAATAACNATGTGAGTGCTACTCTGGATCAGCCCCATTAAGGTTAAAAAGCTTTTAGCATTGAAAATGATCTTNTCTATCTTACCCCAAAAACATACCATTTGGTTAANTGGCAGCTGACAAATTGTCCCTAGTATATCTGTATGTGTAATTATATCATATCACCAATCTTCTTTAGAATGTAAGCTCGCGGGCAGGGCCCCTATTCCCTACTCATTCTGTCTTTCTAAAAATTCCCTTTTTTGGAGCCTAATAAATATGCATTGATGATAATAATAATTCCCTAAATATAAACCACATTTTACTGATAATGCAGATCAACAAATTGAAAGGAAGTTAATACAATCTTTGTAGGGTACAAACGTAATGACATATATGTTTTACTCACTATATTTAACAGACTAAATCTCTAAATATATTATATATAAATAAAAATGCCCAAGTGACCTCACTGGAGTATGCTTTTTGTTTCATAAAAATGAAAGAAGAAATACATATGTTTTTACACAAAAATATAGTATTATAAGACATGTAAAGTATGCATAGTGGACAAGTTTGGCCTGGGTTAGCATTCAATTCTCTGAGAAGACTAAGAAAATCGCACTTATTTTCATCTACTATAGTTGGCAGAATTTGATTCTTTCCATTTGCTTCTCTATGGGATAAGAATGAAAAGCCGCAATGCTGAATCTAATCTATGCTTTGTTTATATTTTAGTTTCATTACACATTAAGCTTTTTTAAGTTGTAGAGAATTGATGGTAATTTATGAAGTTACTTAGACATTCCGGATGATCGCTGAATTACCAAACTGGATGGTTCAGTCGTTTAGTTGTTGAATGATCATATAACCAGGGGATTTCTTCAAATTGCTTGGTCAGTGATTTCAAATTTTTCAAACTCTAATCAGCTTTCCTAATTTTGCTTGGAAAAGTAAATCTGTTTTGTCCCCATTGTTTGTTTTTTTTTAACCAATTTCACCCACAAAATGGTTGTCCTTTAAGATATGATTAATGTTTAGTTCCCCTAATATAGTGGCTTTGCTGTAAAACTGTGTAAGGCACTATTAACCAACCTAATCAATGACATGTCTTAAAATCTNTACCAGTCACATTGTGTATTAATAAATAATCTTATGTGTGTCTTGGACTTGAGATGACAATGANTAAAGGTGTGACAAATCACTGCGGTGTGTGGTTAATAGGCTGGGTTTTGTTTTAAATAACTGCGTTGTCAATCTGCACTTTGACCAACTAGTCAGTAAAAAGTTATAGGGGCATTGATAGTGGCAACATTAGTAATGTTTGCTATTTTATATCGCAATAACCAGACACAGAAAAAAATGATATGTTTAGCTGGTTCTTGAAGTATAAAATATTAGTATTTGTATAACTACATTTGATNCTGAAAGAGCTATTAAAAGGTAGAAAAATTATGAATAAACACGTTTTAATACTGAGATGTTGTCACACTTTAATNACTCTTATGTTTGTATTTCTGTGTTTGAACTGTGCTGCTGATTTGCAGGTGACATGAGTCAAGTGACTATGACAACAGGCAAATTGAGAATTCAAGCTCCAAATGCAAAAATGTGTATTGAGAAAGTATCCGTGTGACATCAGCCTTTGGAGAGATTTTGTGGCACCTGTGCTTTACAATTGCCAAATGATAGACCGTGCTGTGTTCACTGTATCTTGGAAATATGTATTTTATTTTTATAATTTACTTTCTATTTTTCAACATATAAACACATATCACATATCTAAGGGGGCTTTAAGCCCGCGTCTACAGCTATATTATTTCTTCATAAAAGTAACTGATGAAAGAATATGCAGGACACATACTATAATTTGTTGTCAAAGGCCGGCTCTCTTGTAATGAATCCAGCATTCAGCACATTGTGTTATTTTGTGAAATGCTGATTGAAGAAAACAAATTAATGTGCACTAGTCAGGCAAAAGCGAGCGCAGAACTGCTGTAACTTTCTTTGTTAACTAAGTTTAAATTCAACCACATTAAACCATTTCTGTCTAAATCAGATGCGGAATCAGCAAATTATGGTCCCACCAAAGTGAATAACATACTAATAACCTGAAATTATATTAGAGACCAGCCTTACCCGCATTCTCCTTATAAGACAGCCGTGTTTCATGTTAAAGGTCGTGGTAGTTCTGCTCTGATCTCAATATATTTCACACCCAGTTAATACTAATGTTGCTGTGGCCTTTTATATGTATTCAATTAAATAATGTTCTTTAGCAGTTGGAACTCAAAAATTACTCGAGTTAAAAGCTTCTTAAGGATGTGTTGTTTATTATAAACATATGTAAATATTCAAGTGCTCTCAATTAAAACTCCTGATGCTGTATTAGAGAGTTTTCATATTAAATGCATGAGGCAATTAAATGCAATGACTAAATACGCATCCAAATATGATTACTATATATACACACACACACACACACACACACACACACACACACACATATACATTAATATCTGTTGCCATGGTGACTAGAAACTACCAGTTACTTTACCCCTTGGACTTCTTCGTCCTGTCCTGCCGGCTCAAACTATTGGTAGAGAAGTGTTTTGCTGGTTGTACCTGTACTTTCAATGGGTGAGGGATTAGTAGCCACGAGGAAACTTTCACCCAGCTGGTTCTCACACAGGATCATAAGTCTTTAGGCACTATTGACTTAGAGATAATCCATCCATCATTATATGTTTTGGTTTGGACAGCTTTTATTTTGTTTGTTTTTTTTTTGTTTTATACATACCTTTTGACGATTTGCAAATGGTTTGATAGTAGATTTGTAGGCCTCAGTACAGTTCTGCCTAAATGACACTTTATGTTGCACAATTTTTGTTCATGTGGTGTATGTTTTAAAGATAATGAAACTACAAATGAAACTTGCCTGAAAGGCATTGTTNGCTTATAATTTGGTTCACAGATTTAATTCTAAGTATCATAAATCACAATGTTGATATCTGCAGCTTTGCCAATCCTGCTTGGAACATGGATACAGAAATCTAATTAGGTTAATAATTTAGGACTAAATCCAGATTTTGAAAATGGGAAGAAATTCCTTGGAAATTTACTCCTGGGCAAAATCTTTGAGTTTCCTGGGTGGNCAAATGATGAGAAAACTTATTACATTAGGTATTGACCATCTTCACGTTTACACTGTTACTCAAACCTTCTCTCGCAACCCAAAAATTGTTCGCAAAAGTATGGACTCCCCACAAAATTCAACATAGTTTTGAGAAATTACAGAATTACATTTGATGTGATGAAAGAAGAAAGGAAAATAGAAACCATAAAGATTGTCATAAGACAAACTGAAAATATACGTAAAAGTGAGAGGACATAAAACACAACAAAAAAATAAAACATCAAGGACAAGAACATCAGGAGCAATATAGCAAACGGCAATCGATAAAACCAGTCATATAGAAATATAGGCATTAGCTTAAACNAATTGAATCTGAGAGTAAAGGTACAGCGCTCCCTGTATGTCCCTGCAAAAATCATTCATATGTTCAAGCACTTGGAGAATTTGTGTTTGTAGTGGGACACTTCATGTGCAATATATCCTCCCCATTTTATAATGAATCTCTCGGCACCTGTTTAATATGTTGATCAAAATATAAAGTTTGCAGGAGAAGAGTCTGCACAGAACCTAAGAAATGTGGAGGTGAATAACTCCACCGATTTAAGATCACCTAATGGTCAATATAGAGATCAAAGATAAACCTGAGGTCAAAATTCCCATCAACCAAAATCGTCAAGCAGTAGTGCTGATGAACTTTACGTAGATCAAAGATGATATTAATAAACTGGATTATGTGCCAAAGTGTGCCTGCATTCACATTGACAGTGACAAGAACTCACATTTGCTTGTTTACACTTAACTCCTTAACAACATGGTCTAAATTTACTAAGCAGGGAGATTGGTTGCCATGGGCAACATCCCCATTTTTCTATCAGATTCAAGCTCACATTCTCCAGTATGTAAAAAGAAACTGAGAGCTTAAATCTGATTGGCTGCCATGTACAACATCCCCACTTCTCAGTCTCCCTGCTCGTTTAATTTAGGCCTACATGTTTCCTTTGATTAGGTGCAATATGCTGTATAATCTAGGAACATTCTTAAAGTAAACCTCCTGTAATTGTGCAGGGTGTAATATGCGCAGACCCTTGCATTAAAGGCAGATGTAGTCAAAGACTGTCCCAGANATAAACTACAACATTGTAATTTCTCTGGTAAAATGCCGTATCTGGAGATGCATGAAAAATTGTGTATGGAGCAGGTCATATTTGTCTTGCAGAGCCCAAAAAGTTTGTATGCTGAATCAAGATTTTAAGAGACTTAAGACTTAGTAATGCGAGTTCAACCATACAGTAGTGTGTTATGGTGTGAACTTTGTGTGAACGAGGAACGTGGTTATTAGCAGCAAAGCACTTATATTATTTTTCTTCTACGTCTTACACACCCTCAAAATCCTCTTTTTTTATTTTTCCTTTTATTTAGCAGAGTTGTCAGCAAAGTTTGACAGCTACAAGTATTTACATTGTTTTTTTTTTTGTCAACTTATGTCTAAACAACAATCCAAACAATCCAGCAACAACTGTGCAATTTCCGCCAATCACATTGGGAATCAGATGAAGTCACATACAAACATTTGTATCAGCGTTCCAGTGAAAAGTCTAATACTTCAACACAAAGCGTATTTTCTGAGTGATAACCGATGACAGCTTCATTCTGTTTTTTAAGATAGTTGTATAAACACTGAAAACGCTTTCTTTTATCGCTCAACAATGTCGGTTTAGTCACAGGAAGTGTTGACAGAATCTTAAACACATTTTTGCTAATGTTTAAATCTGCACCTGTCCAATGACACTGTATTCTACACAATAGATTATCTCCTTATCCAATCTGTTCATTAACTGTTTATCTAAATGCATTTAGACATTGCAGCGCATGTTCCTTTACAAACCTACCATTTAATAAGTCTTTCAACTCCATTTCATTCAGTGTACACCAGAATATGAGCCACTTAGGTCTCTATTCTCAGAAGTGGAAAGTTTGAGGTTACCTTATACCACTGCATATGTCCATATGTACCCATGATCTCACCCAAGGTTATACCATTATAAAGAAATGACTGGAAAAATAGTTGCTTAAAGGAAATGAACTTGTGTCCACTATAGATTACATATACAGGAAAATGAGAATGGAATAACCATGTGTTTTATGTTTGATGGAATTGATTTCTTTTTCCTGATTGATTTGCAAAGGTTGCGAGACATTCTCCNTTTTCAAAGCGATGCATCACACGCNTTTAGAAATATCCCATCTCTTCTNTGCTGCTCTAAGGATAGTCTTTAACACTTATGGTTTTTGCTACATGACCCTTTTTTATGTTTGGAAGATTAACTTGGCTGTACAGCCTAGAACAATTATTTGTAAGTTTTATAAGAGATGAATGCCANGACTTTTTAACATCGGAAATCTGCTCCATCTGTCCACCTTTTAAATTACTTTTGATCTCATCAGTTCTTTATTGTGTGAAGATTCNGTGTATATTGCGCAGCATCTGCAAAGCTTTTAATCATTCTTGGGATTACCAAAATACTTTTATTCTCTTCCCTCCGCTGACATTATTTAAAGATCGGATGTGTTTCATCATTAAATGTGTCTGATAACAGCTAAAGCCAAAACCAAAGCATTGATTTTACTTTGAACAATAGAAGGATGATCCCCATGCTTAAGATGTGGCTTATTACATTTTTCGTTCAAAGAGCCTTTATTCTCTCCCTGTTTTTCTAGTGTGCAAAAAAAGGGTTCATTGCTAGGAAATTGTTTTGGAACCTGTTTTAGCAATGTCTCATTAATTCCTTTTGGAAGTATCTCCGCAAGAAGCTAGGTCAGGCTTTCTAATATAGCAGACATTTCAATGTGTTTGTCTATTTTTAGCCATAATACATTTCATAGGCTTTGACTGGAGAGAGATATTTTTAAACCTGTAAATGTAAATTTTNTTCTCTTGGAATCTCTTCAATGACACACCGATTTAACATATAATAGAAAAGAAAATAAAGCATATGAAGGTCATTTATGAATCCCTACGCCTCTTATGGCCACATATCCCTGCTATTCATATTCAGTTTGTGCACCTCCGTTTTCATTGTATTAAGGATCGTTCCTCCTTATTTTAGAGAGGTGCACTTGGAGAATAACTTNATATAAACATTTCAAGAACAAGAATATTTCTTTCTTTAACATAAAATTCTAAACTTCAAATAATAATATTATCAGACTCTCTATAAATTGGCAAAATATTTAAAATTGGGTCCAACAGTGTAAAGCAACTGAAAAAAGTGATTTTAAAATCTCTGCCGGTACTAAACTATATACAGGGGCCCTTCTTTAATATGGCAGAACCACAATTATATAGCTGCTGTTCTAGTATTGAGGAAGCTACTAATGGTATGTCTGATATTGTTTTCAGTTCTCAAACTATATGGTAGGCAGCAGGTCAGCCTACTGTAAGGCAGGAAGAATCAGTAAAGCACTGCTCTATATTCAAAGTAAAGTTTATATATGCTCAGAAGTTTGGGGAAAATGGTGGCAATTTTCTGGTGAAGAGGTGCAAGTAGTATGAGGAAATGTACACTGTTTGATTGATATAAAATGATACAAAAATATAAANAAGTTTGTTTGTAAATTGTTTTGTTACTGAACAGTTTTTGACTCTCAAACTTTGTCCTGTCCAGAGTCTTACATTTCACTATACTCAAAGTGCACTCAAGGGTATGTAAGGGGAAAAAACAAGACCTTAGAAGTACTGTTAGTAAATAAATATAAGTAGATACCATGTGACAAGTGCATATTATAAGTTAAACTTCTTGTATCAGTCTATAAGCCCTTAAAGTATAAAAAAAATATTAATATAGTCAGTATAAGCTCACAAATATAAACAGATATGATAATGGAGTATCNGTGCCAACGTTTAGCTCACCGTCTTTCATTGCAAGTCAATGCTGTACAAGGCAATAGTTACTGCGTTTTTGGACTGCGTAATTGATTAGGACTACATGAGAAAGCAAGAGGAGATTAAAAGGAAATTAATAATATGGGGACTGGAAATCTGAAAAAACAACTGTACACATATGTATTTGGAAAATGTGGAGAAAAGTCACAATGGACTTTTCAACCCGCCCATCTCAGATTTACATGAAACTTGATAGGGTGGTAGATGATATAAAGTAACTGAACCCCCCACATTTATGTANAATGTGGGGGGGATTTGCTTGCCAGGTCAACTAAAAAAAAATCATAACTACTTCTGATTGTGGTTTTCAAAATCAGATGATTTGACTTTGAATATGCAAAAAATATCTTTCTTTGTAAATGAAGTATGTTATGCAGATATATACAGTCTCTCTTTGGTAGAAGTTTCATTTTGGGATGACTGTTTTGGGAACAGGAGAAAACAGCAGTTGAACCTATTTACCATCCAAAGGGCAGGTTCAGACTTCTCATGTAATGCCTCTTTCCGTGCTCTTCTTGTGAATGGCCACTTTTACTGTAAATAGATCCTTACAATAGCTATGCATATAATAATCAACAAATGACACTCTGTTTCTGACACTAAAGTGTTAATATTAACAGCTATTGAATTTAGAGTGATGGAAATAACTGATGACATGAAGCATGTTTCTATAGAAACTAGGAAAGTATTGCCACTCTTGCAATTTTTGTAGATGTACGATCTCCAAAACATTGAGCTTCTGGTAAACATATTTTCTGCGCTGATGTGGAAACAATTTGGTTGTTTTACAGAATCATTTGTTTTTTGTCATATACAGAAAGCAATTAATAGAATTGCTGTTCCCAGAGGGAGCTTTCAGGTACATCTGTTTTCTACATGCTGTCTTGTTGAATCCCTGAATACATGACATCTCTAATGCAATTCTAGAGAAATGCAAACAAGTGGGTATTTCTTTCAATGCCTAGAGATGCTTGTAAATCAATATTCTCAAGTCGTCATAGGGAGTGAAGATTGACACATTTCTGGCATCTTGGTATACAGTGATGCACACTAATGGCTTTGCTCANCATTTCGCCTGTCTCATGCAGTCTNCTTTCTGTTACATGTTATAATTTAGTGTTTAGTGGTGAAGAAGATGGGGGGCTTCTGTTGAGGCATTTTAAGGAGCAATTCGAAGACTCCATTGAATTTAGATAGGATACCGGTGTACCAGTATAGAAATATGCCGAATGTACATGTTTTCAGGAGTAAGAATCAGCATTGCATGATTTAAATCAATTTCAATTGTTTGAAGTATTAAATCATGATTTAAATCAAAACATTAAACTCCAGGGTTGTATGATATCAATCAAACTTATTAATGTACAATCCAAAATGCTCAACAAATTGAGCTAAGTTGGTTTCATGCTACAAAGTGTTTCCTGATGAGCACAAATGTATAGACCTGGGTAAAGACATAGAAAATATTCAGAAAATATGTGCTTTGCTCCCTTCACTCTATACAAACTTCTNAGCAGTCCCTATTCTAATTGATAGTGATGCTGATATTTAGGGATAGGGTCCTCATATTGTAAGTTGCCTCTCTTTATATGCATAGAAGGTGAAGGCCCTGTATTATTTAATATAAAACTCATTAAAGATCAAAATATGTGATAATATAAGGTGGTTGACTATTGCTTAGGGCGATTCAATTTCAGACAAAATAATCATGTCCCATTATTTCATGGATTGTCACATTGTACATGAAGTAGCCTACAGATACAATTATTTGATTGGCCTTTAATTATTATATAGAATTAAACAAAGNCACTGTAAAAAGAGCTATATTCTTACTTGTTCTCCTAAAATATTGTAAAATGGTGGGACAAATATTTGTACCCCTTTAGAAAATAAATGCATTCTAGTGATTATAGTGTCTGTCATAAGGTGCCTTGAATGTGTACAGCGCACACAGAAGTCAAGGCATTCTACAGCAAAGCCTAATGCACAGCTTGAGAAAGCTCTGTCTTAATTACAGCTCATAGAGTAGATAAGAACAAAACATTTGGCTATCTTGAATTGGCCTTTTATGAACTTTGATCACAGTTTGATCAAACATCTATGTAAAGAACTGAAATATGCAGTCAAACCATCAGACACTTGGAGCAGGTGGTGCAAGTTGTGCATCAAAATAGAAGCCAGCGGTTCCATAGTTTTTGTACATGCCATTTTCATTTTGTTATTTATAATCATTTATTGCTTTTGCTTCCCTGTCAGACAAACAGTTCATTGTAAATGTTGTGTTTTAGGATTGGTAAAATTGCTAGCTATAAAGGATATCATTGAGCGTTGTACATATTACTTTTTATGGGTCTGCTTAAACGATTATTTGAAATCCTTACCATAATAATTACCACCACAACTTTCTATTTAATGTGATTATGTTTTAGAAAGGGTAATTGACACATTTTAAAAAGCAAAGTTGATGTTATCAGGGTTGTGCGATTTTAAATCCAGTAATATAAATCATGATTCAAACCAAAAGGTTAAACTACAAGTTTTGCTTAGAAAGAGAAGGACAAATTTCCAAACGTCTTGTTGCAACTGTTTATGTATTTTATTACTCTGTTCATTGAGTTACTGTTCTCACAATTGTTTATGTATTACTAAAACAATGTGCAAACATGTAAAATGAAACCTTTGCTTAATGCAAATCTTATTTAAATGAAAATAAAAACAATTTNTTTTTATGCAACCTTGGTTGTTATCACTATTTCAATAAATTATGGACTTTTTACATTTATACAGCTTTATGATACATGTATATTCCTAGTTGGATAAATTATGTCCATTCGAGACACTAAACTAAATTATTATTTNACTTTTATTTTATGCAGGTTTGGAAAATGACTGCAAAATAAATGTAATAAANTGTGCATGTTCCAATAATCTAGTGGGACAGGATGAGGGGGTGTTTTTTTTTTTTTGCACGCTCTTCAATTGGTTATCTGATGCATGACTTGTGGTAGTCTGGATCCAGCCCACTGGAAGCATTTGTGGTCCTGAAACCTGCGGTCCTGTGGTCTTGTGTGTCCTATAGGCCATTTTCAGTAGTCATCTCTGTATTTTTCACAATGAAGGCTAGTATTTGCTGAGAACCAGTGACTTTTTTTATCTCCTCTACACCCTATGCCAGACCTTACAGGATCAACCATCAGCAATAGGGATGTTCCTGCAGATACAGTTCACAAAAACACATGGAGGAGAGTAGCAGGCCTATATATCTAGGCCCACCAGGTAAAGGGCTTAACAGCAGCCCCTTGGATTGGTTAAGAGAATGTCCATAATCTTTAGGCACATAATTTTCCAAGATTGTCCATAGGGAAGAATCAGGATATTACACATATTGGGCCAGATTCAGATTAGTACCTTGTTCAACCCGACTACCCTGGTAATTCAATATTTTTCTACCAGGGTAGTTTGAGGCTCTGAATTACCCTGGTCACTATCCCCGTTCAGACTGCTGAATTACCCTGGTAATTCACAAACTACCCTGGTGTGAACACCGTTCACACTGAATCAGGGTAGTTAGGTGAAACTAGAGTTTCACCCTCATCATACAGCAATGATTGCACACAAGTAAATATGAAATACCAGAAAGCAATAAAAAAAACTTTTTTTTACAAATTAAAAACAAAGTAAATCTTTATAAAATATAAAACCTAATGCAAAAAATAAAAATTATTTACAAATTACATATAAAAATGTAAAAAAT
>JABWIB010008335.1:0-19665 GCA_016617825.1 Platyplectrum ornatum | reverse complement strand
TATTTATTTATTTTACTTTTTTTCACATTTCATTTTTTTTTTCACTTTTACAGTGGTGAAATTCCTTATGAACTCTATCTAAGATGCCGTTCTTTAAAGTCTGATACTTATGACTGTCTGACAACCCACATCCATTACAGTGCGATGGCAATAGTCATTCTTAACTCATGGCGATAGATAGATAGATAGATAGATAGATAGATAGATAGATAGATAGATAGATAGATAGATAGACAGATAGATAGAATACAGATTCTGGCTTTGTAAATGGAGCCTTAGATTTTTTGATTGGTACAAGAATGAAGAAATTTACATAAAGTGACGTGTATGTTTGTCACCAACTACATTTGTATCCTCTTGGTTTTTCATTTAGAGTATTATAAAAGTAATTTAAAACTACCAGAAACTCAAGAAACTACCAGGAAAGCTCAAAGTGAAGACAATCAAGAACAATCAGTGATGAGAATGTCTCAAGATTGTAATGTTTACATTCATGAGTGGCTCATGCTACAACAGATGAAATATTGAAGATAAGTTCTCTGCATAATATCACACTTGTACATGAGAACCCATTTTCACCTCTCGGCTGTGAAACCCCTTAGCCTGAATTCTGTAGATATCTTTATTTAACCCTGTATTGACAGTTTTCCTTATAATCTAGTCATATAGGAATAAATAAAACATCTTTGGAGGCATTCAATTGCAGCAGAGTAGCTGCAAAAACGAGGTGACCATAAACATAAGTTGATAGTGATAGCTCTATTGTTTCCTCTGATGGACAGAACCAAGTATGTTTAAAAAATAAGCAAAAATCTGATCAAGTACCAGCTATGTGTTATGGGTGCTAATTCAGGACCAGGAACTCCCATCCTTCCCATCTCTCATGCGGAAAAGTAAGGATATAGCAGTGCTTGCGCTGCTATACCCCTACCTGAAGTCACTTGTGTGGATCACCAGTCCTTGCAATGACTAGTGGCACAGGTGACAACAAACTCATCCACAATCCTTCATTTAAATAGACCCCCCTGCCCACCTAGCATAATTTAGATGGGCGTGACAGTGATCTGGCCCAGGGGACCCTCTGGGCATACCTATTCCATTCGTCTCATGTACTGTTTTACTTTTT
The DNA here is from genome assembly GCA_016617825.1 of Platyplectrum ornatum. Classification (NCBI taxonomy): domain Eukaryota; kingdom Metazoa; phylum Chordata; class Amphibia; order Anura; family Limnodynastidae; genus Platyplectrum; species Platyplectrum ornatum. The sequence goes on along the minus strand of JABWIB010008335.1, from coordinate 18,539 downwards.
TTCAAAGAAATAGTTGTAAAGAGGCCCAGAATTCCTCTTGGTTGTTCTGGTCACCACAATGTTTATTTTATGCTTATAATAAAAAAAAAATGATAAAAAATAAAATGATATTATATATAGACAATAATACTGAGGTCTGAGTCCCAATGTTTGTGTTGTGTTGCCAAAGAAGGGTAAGAACATCTGACGTAATGTAAACAACACTGCACTGCAGATTTTTGCAGAACACATTAAAACAGCATGCAGTTCAAACAAGAACAGTATCAGCAAATACGTACAACTTCCAGGCAGTCTACTATCTTAGAAAGCTTCTCCTCGGGTAGGTCTTTCAGTAGCGAGACACTGAAATAAATAATAAAGTCTTTTAAAAGAAGTTATATTCCTTGAAAGAAGCATTTCAAATATACTTTGACAGCTCTGTAATACATTTCCCACTTCTTGTCTCCGTTAATATAGATTTTCTCCCACTCTTTCCCAGTAATGGAGGTTGCCCACGATTCTTAATGACTTCCTTAGAGTCACTGCTGCTGACTGTACGAGACAGTATTATGTCTAAATGGCACATGACTAATCAAATATAATAGGCAGTGACTCCCCTGTCCCAGATACATAAATATTATCCATAGTGTTTGCCCGTCCAGTATGTACTTTCTGGTTCACGGAAACAGTATATGTTGAATTTAGTGAATTGTTCATTTTGCCTCTAGGGGTCATTTAAGTAAGAGACTTGCTGCTTACTTTAAACCCAATGTAAACTTAGAGTTGTATGCGTCTTCAATACTGTAGTAATATTACAATGCCACCCCCACCCAACTCCCTCACGTTACTAATTTTAGGGACTTCGCATCAATAATATCTCATCTGACGTTTAACAGATGATAGGCTTGCAGTATCTTGCCGATAGGAAAGGAAGATAGCAATAAAACATTAACTGATGCAAAGACAGCAATAGTAGAAGCTTTATTTAGAACAAATAACTCTATGCCACATAAGGTTCAAGATCTTCAATGATCACTGCAAACTATTGCTGATACCAATTTTAACAGGTGAAGAGAAGGGCAAAGCCCTTAAAAGATTGACCATATAGGAAACAACAGACATTTTCTTTTGCTGGAACTGTGGTAAATGCTAGCTTATCTGTCTGTTTATCTTGGTATTTTCATTGCACTTTCTAAATGGAACATTTGCTCAGAATAAACTATGGTAATATAGGTAGGAAAAAGGTGAGATAACTATTAGTGAAGCAAAGAAGTGCAAATATTTACTAAAATGCAGGAAAGTGAACATATTGCTCATAGCAATCAATCAGATTATAGTTGACGGTTTTCTAGTATGTTATAGGTAATCTGATTATTTACTATTGACAACATTTCAACTTTTACTTTTCCCACAATTTTTGTGCACATTTTGGTTCTGACCAAGTATAGTTTCTGGACAGTAGATTATTATTCAGTGGTCTGGAAAGATTAAATAAATCAGATTCAGATTCATAAATATTGGGACAGCTGAACAATTCTCACATTTTGGGCTCTATACACCACCGCAATGGATTTGGAATGAAACACTTTAAAATTGAGAGTATTTACATCCAAATCAGGTGAACAGTGTAGGAATTACAACAGTTTCTATATGTGCCTCCAACAATATAAACGACCACAAAGAATAGGACTATCAACTCAAAAGTTATTTCATGGACAGGTGTGGACTATTCCCTTGTTTTTTTTATCATCAATTAAGCAGGGTCTGGAGTTGATTCTAGGTGTGATATTTGCATTTGGAATCTGTTGCTGTTGACTCTCAATATGAGATTCAAAAAGCTGCCACTATCATTGAAGCAAGACATCATTAGGATGAAAAATTAAAGCAAACCCATCAGAGATATGGCAAAAACATTAGGTGTGGCCAAAATCAACTGCTTGGAACATTCTTGAAAAGAAAGAGCTTGGAGACCACGGAAAACAACTGTGGTGAATGACTTCACCAGGGTGAAGTCACCAGTTGGCCAAATCAAAAACACTCTCTACGAGGTAGGTGTAGGTGTGTCAAAGTCAACAATCAAGAGAAGACTTGAGAGTGAATATAGAGTGAATGTAAACCATTGGTGAGCCACAAAAACAGGAAGAATAGATTAGAGTTTGACAAACAACATCTACAGAAGCCATTACAGTTCTGGAGACAAAATTCAACTTGTACCAAAGTGATGGAAAGAGAAGAGTATGAAGAAGGAAAGGCATTGCTCATGGCCCAAAACATACCACCTCATCAGTGAAGCATAGTGGTGGTGGGCAAGTATGGCTGCCAATGGAACTGGTTCACTTGTCTTTACTGATGCTGTGACTGCACTTCACAGTGCAGATGGACAATGACACTAAGAATACTGCAAAAGCAACCCAAGAGTTTTTTTATGGCTAAAAAGTGGAATGTTATGCAATGGTCAATCACCTGACCTGAATCCGAGAAAACTGAAGGGAAAATGCCCCAAGAACAAGCAGGAACTGCATTAGAAGGCTGTCAGAGGATCACCAGAGATAAAACCCAGCATCTGGTGATGCCTATGCTGCAATTGACTGCCAAGGATTTGCAAGAAAGTATTAAAAAGTTAAAGTTATATTAGGAGTCTCCAGAGTAAATCAAACTTTTCTGAGGAAGAATGGCGCAAAAAGTAATGGTGCCTGAAAACCATTAATTATAAGCAAATAAAGATGTTTCTTATCAAAGATGCCACCTGGAAGACCAAATCATGATAAAGCATGCTTAGAAACATGGTAAAGTGAACATCAAAGTTGTTTTCATCCATNAATTAATTGATAGGACTTTTGCAGATAGGTGTGCTGATCTGTCTTACCTATATGTTTGCATTTGTATTNATTTGGTTAGAGTTGTGTGTAAGTGTTAAGGTTTATGGTGTAGACCAGGCTTGTCCAACTTGCGGCCCTCCAGGTGTTGCAAAACTACAAGTCCCATCATGCTTTAACTGCTTAGACAGTTAATTCCTGACAAAGCATGCTGGGACTTGTAGTTTTGCAACACCTGGCGGGCAGCAGGTTGGACAAGCCTGGTGTAGACAATGAAGGTAACAGAGTTTATATGGTAAACTCATTATTAGAATTTACTTGTGTGTCAGCAAGTGATGAAACTCACAGAACTAAAGGTCTTAATTATCAAATTACCTGCGGAGAAAGCTGAAGTATTCCTGATGCTGAGCCTGGGCTGAACTCATCATAATGTTCTGAAAAACCTGCCTGTCCAAGACCCAGATCTTGGAGTCTGTTACCGCTGTAAAGAGACATCAAATAATATCAACTATAATGCACAAATGTTTCACCAAGACACAGTATTAGTACCCCTTGTTGCAGCAGAATTCCATTGTAAATATGTACAACTATAGTAATCAGGATTTGCTTTCTAGTTACTCCAACCAGATAAGACAATGAAAGACCAGCAAGTATTTGTCATCTCTGGGATTTGAATGTGGCGCCATTTACACTTCCACGAAAAACCCAGAATTACAGGTAACCCAGGAATTTGCATGAAATGTAAGGGTTTTTTGTGCCAGTGTCAGGGGTATCAGCTATATTGGCCTGACTCAAGTAGGAAGATCTATGTCAGATAAAATAGTGTTCCCAGTACAGGTTAGGGGGATACAAATATAATATAAGCCCCAGTTGGATTCCCAAACTGCCTGTGGTGCTTCTGAGACACAATACAGTAAAATAAATGTACTAAAAAGAATAACCTTTATGAAAATTGTAGAAAATTGGTATTCTGTTACTTCTCTAACTGGTTTATTTGAAAACTATAAATCTCCATTAACTTTTATTATCTTCTGTGTTTCCATACCACGACTTTTAAATGTCCATACCCCCACTTCTACATTTCCAGTTCAACCACTCATATGGACTAAAGTATATCCAAACGTCATGTACACCCTGTACAGAAATTGCCTGTCAGTATGTACTGTGCTTGCACAAGTCTGAAATTATTATTATATACTGTATTTAAATTATTACATATACTGTATGTGTACTAAAAATACCAATAGACTGGCTCCCTCATACCTAAAAAGAGTTATGTATTTAATATTAATAAAAATAAAGCCGTATTGTTCACACTGCTCATAGATTGCTACAATAGTGTTATTATGACACAGTTTGTATCATATGCTAAGTATTACCCCAAAGAACCAAAGAACTACTAGTCAGTGCATTGAGCGCTAATAGAAAAGCTAAATGGATTACACTTTCCTAATTGAAAGGGATACTTTATGCAGTGGATGAGCATTGGGAAAAAAAGATGTGTCATTAATTTAAAATCCAGGTATTTTCACCCCCTACCCCAGTCACCAGTTTCTGTATTTCCATATTTCTGCAGCTCAGCTTCCCTTGACACCACTTTTAAAATGGTTAAAGCAATTTTCTGCCAACACCGGTTTTTGTTTTTTTAATCGCTTTTTCTGAATATTCTGAAGCACCTGTTCAGTATGACTCATTGTCTTTACCATGGTAATACGTTATGAATAAAACCTTACTCCATGTTTATTTCATACTTTATTTTTACTTTGAATAACAACTATTCTGTCTTATTTATTTTGTGAATTTTCTATTTTATACCTCTCCCTTTTACAAGTTTGCACCCCCAAAAATTCCCCCCTTTTCTCAGTCTATTGGATAATCAAGTCATGGATGAAATTCCTAGTGTTCACCGCTAATGCCACTGAGAAACCCAGGAGCAATAATAAAAACCGGAAGGGCAGACAGCAATATTTCCTCCATCCCACCGCCCTCCTCAATAGTTTTGAAGTGGCGTGACAAATCTTGTAGCACAGGCAAGGTGAGTATTTCAAACCCCAACCCTTTTCCTATTTCTTACTCTAATCCTCCCCTTCCATTACCCTAACCTTCCATTCCTCACTCCTAACCCCAACCCTTCCCTCTCCACAGCCTAACCCTCCTGCTTCCTAACACTAACCTTACCCGTATACACTCCATCCCCTACCCATTGCCTAAGCCTAACCTTTCCCTTCTAGGCTCCATCCCCTACCCGTTTCCTAACCCTAACCTTCCCCTTCTACGCCCCATCCCCTACCCGTTGCCTAACCCTAACCATCCCCTTCTACGATCCATCACCTACCCGTTGCCTAACCCTAACCTTCCCCTTCTGCGCCCCATCCCCTACCCGTTGCCTAACCCTAATCTTCCCCTGCTACGCTCCATCCCCTACCCGTTGCCTAACCCTAACCTTCCCCTNCCCCTGCTACGCTCCATCCCCTACCCGTTGCCTAACCCTAACCTTCCCCTGCTACGCTCCATCCCCTACCCGTTGCCTAACCCTAACCTTCCCCTTCTCTTATGTTGCTGTCAGAGCTGTTGCCGTTCTAAATAGCTATCTGTGTTGAATTTTACGTTAACTTAACTTTTACAAGTGAAATAAAAATTATAAACAGGTAAAAGTAATTAAAGCAAAACAGAGTCTGATAAAAGACCATTTTGAGAAGTACAGCATAAAGTGTGAAGCATAACACGGCATAGATGTTCCTAATGTATTATTTATTGTTTTTTATATGTCTACTTACTAAGCCGTGATAGTGACTCATACCTTTCACAGTGGCTGTTCTTTTGCAGTTATAAAGAATTGCTAATTCTCCGAAAGCAGTCCCGGGATGCATCTGTCCTAGCAGTCGACTGTTCTGGATGACATCAAGCAAGCCCTCTGCAAGAATGGAAATTTTGCATTAGCCACAATGCACGTATTAGCCAAAATGTAATCTTTAACAAGTACTTTCAATGGTGCTAATTCTCTTCAGTCTATTTAGATGATCTTTTTTTCATCCTTCTAATAAAATGTAATACATAGGGCTTGACCCTCATTTTATAAACAGGCAATTTTCACATGACACAGACAAAAAACATCGCGAACAGGGACTTCATAATCATAACGCAATCATAATCATTACGCTGACAGTACGGAACTTTCAGTGTGATCACATTTCTGTACATTTGATGTAATCAGGATCAGGTCCATTTATTAGGAAAGTGAAAAACAAAGATGTGGGAGCTGAAACAAATCCACCTTTCCGNTCCTGCCAATTACTTTACTAATAATCTTATACAAACCCTTTAACTCCAGGATTCATTCTCCAGTGAAAAAATCTAAAACCCCACAGCTGACAGCTCACGTCACTGTCTGAATTTTAAACATTTCTGATTTTTAAAATGTTTTTAACTTACCAATTAATTGCGGTGAATACTATTTTTCCAAATGCTTTGCGTTTACCAGATGGAGGTTTACCTTAAATCTTTATATGCATAAAGAGGATAGAGCTTAGAAGGCCAGGTTTAGTATTTGGCAATGGGAGGGGATATAGCATAGAAGGTCACGGTTAAGTTTAGTCTGCTGGTAGGGCATGATCGCAGGAATGTAGGACAAGGATTATGCTACAGGGAGGGGATGAATCGGATAAGATGAAAGAGTTAGGCTGGGGAGGGGGATGGATCAGAGAAAGGGAAGGTTAGGGTTAGACTGCGGAAAGGGGTGAGTTTGGGTTAGGGTAATAGAAGAGGAACTTTAGAGTGAGAATTAAGATAAGGGTTGGGGGAATCTTGCCTGTCTGTGACAAGAATTCAACAGTTCTTCAGTCAGCAATTGCGCCCTCTTGGGACCTTTTTTTTTGTCTTACTTACTGTCTGTTTACTGTATGGTTGCCGGGAACGACCCTGTCAAAATAGCCCCATGGAACAGCCCTTAACCCATATCATGATAGACTCCCTTCAACATATTTAGCCCCCAAGGGGTATATTTACTAAGCGGTGAGATTGCAATGAGATTGAAAAGTGGGGATGTTGCCCATAGCAACCAATCAGATTTGAATTTACATTCTCCAGTGTGTAAAATAAAACTTGAGAGCTAAAATCTGATTGGTTGCTTAGGGCAACATCCCCACTTTACAATCTCACTGCAATCTCACCACTTAGTAAATATACTCCCAAGTGTCAGAACTGCCCAACTACTGCTCCTTACCTGCCAAAACATAAAGGTGGTTTCCTGCTGCCCCCTCTTGAATGACAAGTTGTGACTGACTGTACAGCCTCTCATACATACAGTCCACCATTCTCCGGACATGTGAAGCCTCCAGCTGCCTTAAGAAATCATTACTCATGATTGCTCCGGTGATGAGTTTCTTGGCACTAGGAATAAAATGATATAGTTTATTTAAGTTTCACTCACACATATTAACTATATAATTACAGTATTTCCAATGAATTGCAGAAAGCATTATCTGCTTAAGATATGAGTAATAAATGTAATAAAGGTCCTGCAACACATTTCTGCCTAGTAATGTAAATATTTGTACTGATTTGTCGCACAGTGGAGATAAATGTCATCGGGAATATAATTTTCACAACAGTCTGCCTAAGGATAAGAAAGAAGAATATATTTGGATGTGTCTCCATGTGGGAGATCGTACCCAGTAATCATTTCAAAACAAAGACTCATATGTTCTCTGCCATATTTTACTGCAGCAGTAGAAAATTGTTTTGTTAGACACTGGAATCGTTCCAAATGGTTTCCTTGTGGGAGTTTGACTTTATGGCATTTTAGAAGACGATCATTAACGTGATATCAGAAATGCTCAGCGGCGCTGTAACCTTTTAGTAAGAGGACTAATTGTTTTCCACTTGGGCGGTTGATGGTTTGACAGCGTAAGATGAGCATCGCTGGTGGAGAATTAGTTGCAATATCTGTCATAGATAAAAAAGATTTTACTGAAAGATAAAAAAACAATAACTATTTCATAGTTGAAACTGCATAAAATATAATGCAGCTGATCTGAGAACAAAAAAGACAAAAAAAACCCCCAGGAAGATCATCACCATGAGAGAAAACACACAGAACGTCAGTGGGGAGCANATTTAAAACGCGCAAACAGAATTAGCTGTGAGGTGATCTTCAGGGCCGCATTAAGTGTGGAGACAAGTAAACGGTAGGGACTCTGCTGTACATTAGCAAACAGAACTCACATAAAAATATACATGTATCTTAAATGAGCTATATGTATCCATAAAATAATATTAATAATAAAAATATACTAATAATATGAATTATAAAAATAATTTCAGATTGCTATTATGCTGAGGGTGTAATGTGGGAAACAAGAGCATAGTGCTAGTGCAAGATATGTGTATAGCATGGAGATATCCTTTCTGTCTTTCTGACCACAGAGCAGCACAGGGGACGCATGTGTACAACTCGCCCCATGAGTGGAAAGTCTTCCAGCATGTAAGTCTCAATCCTGATTATCCAAATCTGTGCTGCAATTAAATTGAGAAAAGTACTTAACCTACAATTCGGGATTACTTGCTATCAAATACCAATCTGTGTACAAGCTCCTCAATTGCTAATGATATTCTAATACATGGTGCAGTGAGCTGCTCTCTAATGTCACTAGGAACATAGAAATGACAAGTGGCCTTATTATTGTGTTCACTAGAGAATATAGCTCTTTATTTGGTACAATAGCAGTAATCAACCAGCTAAAACTGACAAATTCATAAATCAAATTGTAACGTTGTAAACTTGCAGGGAGGATAAATGTAAACTAGCTATATGACGTGTTTTACATTGTGCAGGTATTGTAGCTATACTTGCAGGTTAATATAAAGCTAGTTATACACAGGGCCAGACTGGAACTAAAAACCAGCCCTGGCATTTAATGCACACAGGCCCACCTAGAGCTATCCACCAATCAGACTGCTGACAGTTATCCTCTTTTTCTTCTAGCCGGCAGCCAGTCAGCAAATGGCTGTCAGCACACTGATTGGTGGATGGCTGAAGCTCTCCAGCAGCACTTGGTAGTGGCCCATCACTCCAGTGGCCCATCTGGCATTTGCCAAAACTGCCAGATGGCCTTTATGACAGGATAAAGGTAAGCAAGCTATATTTGAATTACAGGATAAAGGTAAGATAGTTATACTTGTATGACAGAATAAAGGTAAGCTAGTTATAATTTCATGACAGGATAAAGCAGCATTGCTATATATGCACTGCAGTATAAAGAGTTAGAAATGCTTGGTTGCCAAAATAATGGTATTCTAGTATATATAATATGCTTGCATTGGAAGATAAAATGAATCTAACTATAGGAGCAGAATATATGAAAGCAAGTGATACTGAGATAATTAAAAAATTTAAACTGGCTATGCTTGAATGAAAGTATATAGGTCAGCAGCTGTAGCTATACATTTAGGCAGCATGAAGGTAAGTTATACCCCGGTCACATTATCTCAAATTAGTTGTCTTTTTTGATGGAAAAAGCTGGCTGCAGTGAAAAAGCCGGCTTCTAAACTCAGTGTGAACGCTCCATTTACAAAAAGCCAGCTACTGAAAGCTGGTGTTCAGAGCCTGCTTTTTAGAAGAGGTTTTGCCCTCATATCCGGCTTTTTCGGTCAGTGTGAACACTACAAAACTCACACAGTCAGCTGTTTCCAGCACAATATTGCCTGTCTCTCCCTCCTCCCCCCTCCCCTCATGTAAACAAGCAATCACAGCCAATAACAGCACATTTTCTGAGTAATTATGTGTAGCAAAAAGCAGGGTTCAATGTAAACAGTGCAGACCCTGTTTTTTTGCTAATCTGAACGGTCCTTTTTTCAAAGCCCTTCCAGTTTCCCTGGCTCTGCACCCTGGCTCTAAACTCAGCTTTTTCAAGGCTGGTAATCTGAACTTGGTATTAGATATATGTGTATGACAAGCTGAATGTAATCTAGCTGTACTTTTATGCAAAATAAATGGTAATATTCCAGATTTCTAGAGAGGTAATGTTAGCATCAGGTACCATATTTTTTCAGAGTTTACCTTCCATTCTTACCTAGAGTCCTTGCGGATGCAGATGACATCAGGGTTCTGACAACTTGGATTGTAGTAATGCCTTGAGGTTGGCTCGGCTGAGACGCCTTCCTTAGCTTTCTGCCGCCTGTGGGCATCGGTGGCTTTCTGAGCAGGCCCTTGGTTTATAACACTCAGAAGCTTTTTTTTCTGACTACCCTTTGGGGACAGCTGGACGTTATTATAACCAATGGCATCCTGTAACTTATCAATCTGAATGGATTTTGTTTCCAGCTCCTTCTCCAGCTGTTTGATTTTATCATCCTTTTCTTGCAGCTCTTTCCATTTCTGCCTTAGCTCCTCTTCGAGAAGCAGTACCGTCTCTTGCAGTTTATTAAAGGCCCCGGAGGAATGTTCTCTCCTCCTAGAGGAGAGGCAGCTATCCTCTCTTCGTGGGGCTCTTATAGTTCCATTTCCCATGCTGTTCTGATTGTACATCCCGAAGGAACGATACTTTGCTCAGTAATTGCCACTTAGATATATGTTCTTCTCATTTTAAAAATCCCAAAATGTTGGTTAGAACAAAGCATTTATCCAGAGCAAATATTCATTTTGAGATTTGTGGTGAAATCTATTCATAGCCTATAAATAATAAAAAAAGACAGCATTATTAGAATATATTGCATATGTTTCTATTAACTAAGGACCCGGATACAGCCCTTCACAATGAAAATTAACATACTGAATATTGTATCTTAGGAGAGTTATGTGCTTGGCATACGTGACACATATACTGTAAGTCCCCAATCAGCTTTAGATCTAGACCTACGTTAGCACTACGTTAGCACTGTTACAACAACATATTATACCAATATGTTCAGTATTGCACTATAGCTTTCTCCCCTACCTTATACAAGCTTAAGGCACTTAAGTGTCTCGAAGCCTGTGCGAATAACATCTGCCACATGTATGTGCAGATGTTACCAGGGACATCATTTAGGTAGGAAACCTGCGTAAATTACGGCTGTTATATAAACTGGATCTGACCCTATGTTTCTACATTCTTGTGAATTCCAAGTATTATGTCTATACTGTCGGTATATGCTGGGGTTTACTTATCTCTTATTATTACAAGCATATGAATATTCTAAAACATCTTCTAATTCTATATAAACCAACCTGTGACACTGGACCAGATTCAGACTTTACGGACTATTGACTTACAACTTACTCACAAGTGGACAAAACTATGGTGAATTGCGGAGGAGGTAAAATGAATGTTAGTGTTTGCATGCAGGGAGAATACTTTATTTTTATTTTTGCATTTTGCACACAGATACTGACCAGTGTTACTGTTACACTGTTATTACACTTGGGCTGGAAACATAATCTCTCACCTGTAATAATGATTACAACACATTTTCCTCCCCTGCAATTCAACATGGTTTTGCCTACTCATGAGTAAATCAGTAGTACAGTACATAAAGTTTGGATCTGGTCCAATGTTTGCAACTAATGAAATTTACCTCCCTTGGAATTCAACGTGGTTTTGCCCTCTCGTGAGTAAGTCACTAGTCTGTAATGTCTGGATCTTGTCCAGTATGTGATAGTTCCCTTAAATTGGGGCTATACAGTTTACATCAGGAAATCCCTAGTAGTGTTACAGGTAAAGCAAATAGCAAATCGTAGATGTTATATATTAAGCAACAATAATGTTTACAATATTACTAACATATATATAAATACTTCTATTAATGAAAATATTAGGTAATAGTAAACCCTATATCATAATAGAAAAGACTGTGAAGATACTTTCATTTAATAATCATACTACTGCTTGCGTGGGAAGAGCAAGGCTGCAATGAAATGAACAAATGCTTTCAAGGCAATCGGCCAGCTGCACAGGAAAATGTCAGGTGCTTTAACATGGAGACACGATGTTATAAGGATTAATGTTTGTGAACACTATGGTATGTTTATTATAGCTATTAAGTGGACATTTACACTTTGAAACCATTGTCAAATAACTACCTTTGCAATATACTGTATATGAAAATGTAGTAGACTATTAATAAAAAAGAAAAAAAAAAAAATATATATATATATATATATATATATATATATATATATATATATATATATATATAGTGCCATTCCACAGTATACTGCATAAGACCTACACATTCCTGTTCCTGTCCGCATTCAATGCCATTTCCACCACCCACACACCCTGCCTCCCCTATTTTCCCAGGAAAGTTGACACCTTGGAAAATCCATTGTACATTGTAGGGGCAAAGCTTTTGTCGTTTTTTTTTACTTATTAAGAACAATAAACCCCAACAATAATGCCTGTTTTCATGTGCAAAAAGCCTCTGAAACTTCAATATGAAGTGATTCATATTTACAAACATTCATTTCCAACGAAAACTGCTGTTGCCATGGCGATCTATGCAATCTTGGCACCTTTACCGCCACCCTGTTCTTCTCAATTTTGTTACATTTACAAAGTTTTGGAGCGAAGTTTGTCACACTGTACCGGATTCAGACTTACGAACTTTGGGCCAGATTCAGACTTTTACACTCTCATCACCTACACACTCATGGGCAAAACCATGTTGAACTGCAGGGGAGGTAACTTTAACTAATTTCAAGTATGAGGTAGGTAGTTCTGCATACGGTCCACTATTCCAACTGTAAAAAGAACTTTCTCAGCCCCAGCAATCCCATTCACTGTCAGATGTCACACACACGCACGTCATATCGTATTAAGAATAACAATGTGCTATTCTATAGTGGTGCCTAGTGGGTAAATAGCTGCAGTATGCAGTTGAATACATGTAACAAGTATTCAGCTACACATCTAATAACCCATATACTTAATACACTGATATACTTGATAGTTTTATTGCTGTCAGAACTGATAGCACTATTTATAATATTCACAGAAACACATAGATATAATTAAATATTACAGATTGCACACTATCACCAATGGATGTCCCGTATTTACATACATATATGAGCTAGGAACACTATTGATGACAAATCTACAAATAAGATAAAAGATAAAAAGGTGAGTTTTACTTAACCGACAGCTCTGAAGTTGAAGTCCAGGAATGAGCCAGGGTGCATGTGCCTTCAGTGCGAGAACGAATGATGTTAGCAAACGTCTCGCAGATCATTGTGGGACCTCGTCAGAGGGGTACGTATTTGTATATATAGAGATCAGAGTTGCCAGGCTCGCAGCCAGGAGAATCTAGCATGGTTAGCAGGGACTGTGCTGCATTTCTTAGTAAATATAGACCTATTTCTGACTAATCTGAGTGTTTATTAGCATAACTGAGCTGAATTCCTCAGAGTTCTTCACTATACNGACAGTATAATCAGTCTGCACGTCAAACACTAATTGGGCATTTTAATATTCTTGAATAATATGCAAAGGGAAATAGTGTTCCTTTACTTGCAAATAAATAATAAAATACATTTAGACCTCATCATGTTACAAAATGTTGTGTTCACGAGCAAATTTACGCATTTGTTGGCTTTAGTTACTAACTTTGAATTAGCTACATATGTTACAATGGATTAACATCAATTACTTTTACACCAGTGTTTGGCTACTGAAAAGAATATAAAAGAAGAATAATCAAACTGTCAAACGAAAATAATATCTAAATGAATGTTGTCAGATTTGTTTTAAGCCTCCAGAATAGTACAAGAAGTAACAAAACCCATTTAAGGCATTTGTTATTTCAATTCTTTTTTTTCTATTGATGTGATCCCATGTCTAATATTTCTTGTACCTCGTGCTTATATCTCTATACTTTTATGGTAATATTTTAATATACAACATTCCATTAGCCTATTATAGTCTATGTTTCCAAAGGCCCACAGTTCATGTTTCCATTCGCCTACAGTCAGACATTATTTAAATATATATATATATACTAAATATATTTTATTTTTTTGAACACGGACACACACACATTTGTTCCTATACTTTAAATGTTATTGTGAATGTTAATAAGAACTAAATGATTTATTACTCTTAGGTTTTATTTTAAGAATGCTGCATAATATATTACATCTGTAAAAAAGGGGCCCAATGGTGTTATTGGTGTCTAAGTGAGTTCAGGCAGACCTGTCAGTTGTGGGCCCGGGACTTACACATTCTGTCAGTTCCGATTTAAAGTGAAGGCGGCCCTGCTCATGGGGCAACAGCCACAGGACTCTATCTGAAAAATGGCCCACACATACAATAGTTTGATGTCCTTCTACAAAGACACATCCACCCTCATGCACTGCAGCATAACAGAGCCATGCAAGTGTGACAAAGAGGGTAAAGCTTGATGAAGGGGTAAAGTGTAATGAATGGGCCCACATGCATTTCACCACCACACATGTGTCACTGGTCCTGCCTACTCCAATGGTCCTTGATCATTTTCAGCCCGGTGTTCTATTATACATTGATGGCCTTCTACAATAGTAGAAATGGGGGGGGGGGTCAAGTTATTGTTTTACACACACATACACCATGAAGGCTAGATTTACTAAACTTCAGGAAAAGTAGAGATGTCGCCCATAGCAGCCAATAAGATTCTAGCTCTTACTTTCCTATTACATACTATAGAATGAAAGTTACAGTCTGATTGGTTGCCATGGGCAACATCTTTACTTTAAAATGTAGTTTTGTTTTTGTTTAGTAAATCTAGCCTGAAAAGCATAACTGCTTGGGGGGGGGGGGGGGTATTCAATAAACTAATAGCTAAAAAGTGAAAAACCATTAAATCTGCCCGTTAACAGCTCTCGTAAAACTTGATCGAACATCCCGCATTTACTATATCCATAACATTCTCTCAATTAAGACCAGAGATGAAACTTGGGGAAAAAGACTTACAACCTAAAAGTTCCTCGTTTTAAATGTTTTACAAGAAATTCTACTTCCTTACAAAACTCTCAGCTATATGAATCCTCAGTGAAGTGAAACATTCATAATTCCTGTCTTACTGAGAAATACCTAAGGGGTATTGAAATAAGAGTGAAGACCTGATTCTCTGCCTTTCCGTACACCTTTAATGCTCACCGGTCTTATGCTCGCAATGCGGTCGTATGCATAGGCAGTTAAAGATTTAGCACTTTCTCTAGCATGCTATCAGCTATTAAAATTACAGACAGGCATGGAAAAAGCTGCTTAGCTGCTGATCTCNAGTCCTCAAAAAAGAAAATTGACGTAGAAAAGATAAAAAGACACGGCGCTAAAAGGAAAAATATATGTGATATGTGTGAAATATATGATTCCATTTACCAAGCAGATAAAATATTATTATGCAGTTATGTAATATTGTATAACATTAGTTACCCTTTAAAACATGTGATCACATGCCTCTAAGGATATATGTGCCACACAAGAACTATAGCTGGAGTTAGGAACACTGAAACGTACAATAGTCCCAGTTACTTCTGGTAGCCATTTCAGTCTAGGCCATACTTAGTCTGAAAAGGCCAAAGGACCAGATCCAGCATCCAGTATGCATAGCGGTGAAACACTGGGGCTCAGACCATTTGGTTGTTTGGAGGGCCCATCATTTCTGGTTGTAGCCCTGCTTACCAGTCAATCACATTTGTACAGAGTTAGGTCTGGTTGGTGGAGAAAGTCAGGCCCGGCGACAGGGTGTTGGAGACAAGGGGGTCAGAGGTGAAAGGCCCGAACTTCAGGGAGGCCCCGTCACTAGTGTTAACACTATTGAGGTGGCCTGGTACACCCAATAATCTGGATGTACCGGGCCCCAAGATTTCTGTTGCCGATCCTGCATTAAAACAATACAATTGTAAGTTGGGAACTGGTCTTAACTAGTACACTATTTTTTGCTTATTGTATAGCAAAATGGCTTCCTAGATCGTGTTTGCGTTTCCTTCTCTCGTCACTTCAGTGTTCATCTGTGCAGCCTAATTCCATATTTGTTTCTTATTTTGAACCTTATTATTTTGTACCTTGACTTTAACCTGCATCCATAAGCTCTTCAAAAGCAGTAAGATAGCAAAGACAAGACCCCCACAGAGAAATATGTCACTCTTGTCTGCTTCTCATTAGATTCACTGTTTCACGCCATCAAGCAGATTGCAGCGCCATGTCATTGTCATTTGTGTCCTGTCTTCTCCCTTCAGGCCGCTGTCAGGCTGCGATTTCATTCTCTACNTCTGGGATGCATGTCTGCTTTTGGAACTGATTGTGAATGGGTCNTGGCAATAGCTGGCAGACAGTGACCACGCTTCTGTTTATAGCACTGGTCTCTGAGCGTGTATCATGTGCCTGATTTACTTGTTGTTGCGTGTCTGCTCATGATTCTCTCCATTTGTTTTCCCTTTGGACACCTTACCTCTTTTTCTACTGTCATTCGTGTATCTCTTCTCTGTGACCCCTTTCCTGGGAGAGCACTTATTCTCTGCTTTATTTCATTTGGATCCGGTGTGTACTGAGTTCACCTGACTCTCAGAATTTGTTGATTTCATTCCACCTGACTCTTAGAGGACCAGATCCAGACTTTCCATACTATTGACTTACTCACAAGTGGGCAAAACCATGATGAATTGCAGGGGAGGTAAAATGAATGTCAGTGTGTGCATGCAGGGAGAATACTTTATTGTTGCATGTTGCACACAGATACTGACCAGTGTTCTTGCATATCTCCCAACTGTCCCTCTTTCAGCGGGACAGTTCCGCTTTGGGGGGGCTGTCTCTCCCGCCTCCCAGTTTGTCCCGCTAAGGGGACAAACATGATAAATCATTTATTTCTTACATTAGCCGCGACCCGCGGCATTGAAAGGGCTTGGGTGGGTCTGGGTCAGAGTCAGGCGGGTCCGGGGGTAGAGGCGGATGGTCCGGAAGCGGGGCTTAAGTGTCCCGACCTCAGACCCCCGTATGTTGGGAGGTATGTTACTGTTACACTGTTATTACACATCTCTCAACTCTAAAACTGTTTGCAACTAATGAAATTGAACTCCCCTGCAATTCAACATGGTATAACCCAAAGTAAATTGTGAGTATGTCAATAGAATATGAACTCTGCTCCAGAGTGTTATCTGAATCCATTCCATCTGACTGTGACCTCTGAGGATGTTCCATCTACTTGCAGTTTACATTTTGAGTTTATTCCATGTCTTCTGAATGTTCTCCTTCCAAGCTAAAGTCCATGATGAATTTATTCTACTACTGGTTGTAGCAATACTGTGTTTCCCCGATAATAAGACACTGTCTTATTAATTTTTTTGGTACAAAATAACACCATGGGGCTTATTTTCGGGGTAGGTCTTATTTTAATTAACATTGACAGAGATTTATATAAACAGTCCTGCTGTTATCCCCATCATGCCTCCCAGTCCTGCTTTTATCCCCATCATGACCCCAAGCCTGCTTTTATACCCATCATGCCCCCAAGTCCTGGGGAATTCACCAGGGCTTATTTTTGGGGTAGGGCTTATTTTCGGTGTAGGGCTTATTTTCGGTGTAGGGCTTATTTTGGACTGTTTTGTAAAATTGGGTAGGGCTTATTTTCAGGGTAGGTCTTATTATCGGGGAAAGACGGTACAACTAGTGATTGTTGTGATTTTTTTCTGGCAGTTCCAAATGCGACCAGAGGGGGTCACCAGTTAGCTTCATATGTCTGCAGCAGTACNGAACATCACCAATGGTCCTATCGCTCTGATTCTCTGGTTAGTTGTCTAAAATTCACCTGGCTTACTATATTGGCTATAACAGTTCTCCAGGGCTAAGAATAAACTGTGCAGGACTAGTTCATTGTTGCTGGTCTACCTACTGCCTGGTGTTTCCAGTTTTCTTTTGAGTCTTGCTCTGTTATAGCTGGTCGTTCAGCATGCACAGCCTGGCAGTCTTTGGCTATATACCAGGGTTGCCAACTCTCCCGAAATACCCAGGAGAATCCTNCATTCAGGTATTTCTCTTAGTATCCCGGGAGAGATCTCCAGCGACATGGGCTGAAGACAGTGAGTGAATGTAAATCACTGCCTTCGGCCCTGGTCATTACTATGGATGAAGGGACTTGAAAGTCCAGGGGCAGGGATAAGGCATGATTTGCACAAATCACTCCCTCCACCCCAACCCCATGCTGCTGTTTTTTTTTGTTTCTCCCAGGAGTGAGAAACCAAAAGTCAGCAACCCTACTTCATACCTGCCTGCAACCTTGTTCAGCATTCACAGCCTCACAGTCATCTATCTCTGTACATGCCTGTAACTGTAACATTTACAGCTTTGCATACATCTGCCTCCATTCCAAGCTTATTTATCCTATCAGCATGCAACAGTAACAAGCATTNAATCCTTGCTGCCATCTGCCCCTNACATTCAAAGGCCATTTAAACTGTGCTATCACATAGCAGTTCTGCCCAGCACTCTTACTTGTTCTGTGCTGCTACCTGTTTAGCTTTTTCCATATATTCATATAACCTATATTAAATCGTACTGTGCCTTCTGGCAGGCTACTACTCCAATATCCCGACCAGTAATAAAGCTGCCAGACATAGGCGTCAGAACATGGGGGAGCGCAGTCNGCCTGTCAAAGCTGCTGCAGCTCTACTGTAAGANCAGGTAAGCACAATACAGGATCTTATAGAGTAGCTGGAGTGTCTGGTGTCAGGCTACTAGACGGCGGCACCGCAAAGTTCCTTGCAGGGGCACCATGAGGAAGGGGATACCTTGAGGA
>JABWIB010008334.1:0-14979 GCA_016617825.1 Platyplectrum ornatum | reverse complement strand
ATACATGGATCCAGGGATCACTAATCCATCTATTAGGTAACTCTATATTCAATTGACAGAAATAATAGTAAATAAAAGATAACTTGTGTTTTGAACCGTTTCATTTAATATCTGATATACTATGACACATTTNCTACATGTTAACTGAAAGAATTGTTTAATGCATGTTATTATAAACTCAGAGTAGCATAACTGTTAGAAGTAAAGTCTGTTCCAGCTATTCATTTTGCAGAAACATGAAGGATGTGACAAGTTTGGCACAAACTGTCATAAAGATGCCTAGCGATATACTTTAATATAAACGTAAGTCAAGAAAAAATGAAATGCATATTCAACTTGTATAGTGGTATGATAATGTCACGTCCTCCATGACATTTCTTACTTGTTCATTTATGTATTTTAATTGAAATGATCTTTATTTCAAATAATATAACAGCAATGAATGTTGAGATNATCTGTGTTTAATAATTTATATTGCCCAATTATTGCAAGCACCACTGAAGTCTTGATTCAAAGTTGAATGGAAGTTTCAGTTTAGTTGATCTAGACAGCTTANATCTTTATATAAAGGGTGCAAATGTAGACCTGAGGGGTTAAAATTAGCTTTCATTATTTTGCATGCAGAGAAAATAGAATCTCAATCCATTGCATAGCTTTATGGGTAATCTGTAAATTAGAATTAGAGCAAAGTTCAACTCTAATTCTGTTTTCACAGTTTATATTTGCCTTCCCTCACACTGGCACCTATTTTGTTCTTACTGGTGTTGGTTGGGTATTTTGTTGTAAAAATCCAATCATCATGATCCATATTTTACACATTCGTCACACTTTCAGTACAGATTAAACAACATCATTGTTCAGTCATTTCAGTTATTAAAACTAATAGAGATGACATAATGGTGTCATAAAATACACCAAATATTGAAGGTGAGAGGCTNGAAACCCATAACAACAAAACATATTTCAAATAATTTTAGCCTTTATAATGTAACACATCAATATAAGATAATAAGAAAGGGAAAGAAACATAATAGAATTTTGCTTCAGTGATTCGGTGTCATTCATGGAATCGATGTGTTTGCCAGCTGTGTCTTTCCTTTTCAAATAAGGAACATCTTCAGGAGAAAACAC
Organism: Platyplectrum ornatum; assembly: GCA_016617825.1. Taxonomy (NCBI): domain Eukaryota; kingdom Metazoa; phylum Chordata; class Amphibia; order Anura; family Limnodynastidae; genus Platyplectrum; species Platyplectrum ornatum. Next base: position 13,848 of record JABWIB010008334.1, on the reverse strand, counting down.
ATTCTTTACCCAGACTGTACAAAGTGTATTGTTGCTTCAAGGAAGAGACCAGAGATATTGTTTGACAAGGTATTCCAAAAATATACTTCAATTGAAAAAAATGATAAAATAAAATCTGCGAGCGTAAAGGTTTCAGTGTGCAGTCAGGATTCCCGTCCCTATATAATGCTGTTATTGTTTCTTTTCTTCACAGATACATAATGAAAGAACAACAGACTTTGAGTTACTAGACTGGTGATTCCATCATATTCCTTTAACATAAGTACAGTTTATCCAAAAGAAATCATAATGGGGATTAAAAAAAACCCCTAAACTTACATATCCATAATAATATATACAAAAATAATATAAAGTGAATAAAAAAAAACATTAGTAAAATGAGCAAAATAAACAATAATGACTTCAAAATCAACAAATGATCAGAGCATTCAAATAATGAGAACTTATTTAAGGACATGTAAATTCTACTATATAAAAGAAGGTAAATTTTAGCAAAAATAATAAATTAAATAATAAGTAAATAAAGCATTATCAAATAGAGTGAGTTCTATGCAGCTTAAGCACAAGTAATAAAGAAAGGTGCTTGTAAAATGTATAGAATGATATAAGAGATGGTTGGAGTAGGGCCAGTATTATAGAGTCTGGTGCCCTCCTGGAAACTATACATTTGTGTTCTCAATTAACAATTTAACATTTCACACCAGAGAGAGCATAAATTGTCCAGTATGCATGTAAATCTCATAAAATAAAGAACATAACATTAAAACATCAATAAAAGAAAGCATAGTAAAGTCATCACTTTGTAATATAGACTGCATCCCAGTGACCCCCATACAATAAAAACCACATTTTAGTATCCGGTTAAAAATATAGACGTCATCATTGTGTCTTCCATACTACCGTGTTTCCCCGATAATAAGACAGTCTTATTATTTTTTTGGTCCAAAAAAACACCATAGGGCTTATTTTCAGGGCTTATTAACATTGACAGAGATTTATAAAAACAGTTCTGTTTTAATCCCCATCATGCCCCCCAGTCCTGCTTTTATACCCATCATGCCCCCCAGTCCTGGGGAATTCACTAGGGCTTATTTTTAAGGTAGGACTTATTTTTGGGGTAGGTCTTATTATCGGGGAAACATGGTATACTATATATTATACTTGTTCTATATATCTGCAAATCTTTTTGTCCCATTATTTATAATTACTCATCGTATTTGTAACCAGTACTCAAAATTACAAACAGACGTTTTTAACAATATCAACAATTGTAGTGATTATTAATAAACCGTATACAACCATATGTAATTTTTTAATAATGTGGAAATAAATATGTAATGTTTAACACTGGAAAGAAATGAGTATAGGGTCATTATTAATGTAATTTTTATGCATGTAAATGTACTGTATGCCATTTTACAAGACTTGGTAAAACAACTGTGGGTCATTTTTAATGGTGGGAGAAGCTAAATTTATCATGCATTAAAAATAACATACTGTAATTTCCCCCTTTATCAATCAAGATTATTATTATTATTATTATTATTATTATTATTATTATTATTAACAATAGAAAAACACATGCATCTTTTTGTGAAAGTGGGTAACGCCTATTTGGCCTATGCCTAGGGCAACAAATGAACTCTTTTGTTATATACATTTAACAATATGCAGCTTGGAAGTATTAAAAATGTGATCACCTGTAAATAGCAAGAATAACAACCTTTTGCATCGCGCACCACTGCGTTACAGGCAGGAAGAGAGTCAATGAGGTTATAGAAAGTACTCACAGAAATGTGGAGCCTGTGGCCAGCTTTCCTATATTGCATGGTTGAGAATCCTGTGCGTGAACAATCCAGTTGAGGAGGTCTCACAGATTGGGCCGAACACATCTCCGCAGCTGGTTTTCACATATATATATATATATATATATATATATATATATATATATATATGTACAGTATATATAAAACACAAATCACACATTTACTGAGAAAAACTTAACATTAACAAAAAATTGCTGCAGGACAACAGGTCTGCCAAACCTAAATAACAAATAAAAAAAACTAAGATAGTTAAAAGCCCTGCGCTTATCATTGGATACACTATAAAACTGAGTAAAACGAATTATCCAATGATCAAACCAGGACTGTTGATAGATAGATCTATTTTACTTTTTTATTTGATTTTGGATAGTGGCATTTTGCCATGCACAGTACACTTTTACCATGGTGGCACACAAACAGTTCTCAAAATTTTATAAATGTTGCCACCCTTGACCCGGAAGCCAGTGATCATGCCTTTTTAAACATTGGATAAATTGTTCCATTTCCACATTACTGCAATGATTTCAATGTTTTCTGTTGCCCTCCAACGCCTTCTATATACCCTTCACTGCTCGCGCTTTCTTCAATTTGTTGTTTTGCGCCAACTGGTCATTAGTGTGACTTAACCGTGTATTATAAAAGGTTGTGGCATACTACAGCTACAATTTGAATGACCATTTTGATAAAAGCCACATATACTACAATTACAATAAAATTGCTTATGATTTGAACCAGTAACTTTTTGCCATTCTAAATGATACATTTTTGTTTGACATCTAATAATTGCTGCAAAGGTTTTTTTTTTTTAATTCGAAGCCTTTGTGCTTAAACTTGCAAGCAATAAAAAGTTATTACTGCTCTGTATACAAAATGTCAGCAGAAAACTCAAGTCTTTGTTGACAGAACAATAAGCTCTTCTTCTGCTGTAACTTGTGGTTATATAAAATACATTTTACAATGATCATGTAATTTTGGGGAAATAATACATGTTAGTAGGTCTTTCTAAGGTAATCATTTGTTTAATTCTAAAGCAATATGCAATATATTTTCCTCCATTGTCGGAAAAAGGACAAAATAGTTTTAGTCTAAAGTCATCATTACCTTTGATAATAAGGTGCATTAGTATTATATTTTTATTCACAGGTTGCCACATCATTAAAAGGGAAAATACAATATAAAGCAGAATTACCAAATACATTCAAAGCAAAGTTGTGCTAGTCTAGTTGTGGAGAAAGTACTTGCAATGAGTTTATATAATTACATGATAAGAAAGGATGAATTATATAGAAGAAAATATGTATAAGATAAGGTGCTATGGTTTCACAAGAATCATTTTTTTTCAAATATCTTTTTTTATTGGAGCAATAGTTAAACAAAGTACATATTTAGCAGAAAACAGGACTGCTTTATCATATACATGTTCACAAATCATAGATATCCATGAGCACAGAGCAAATACAGGCATTTAAGATACATAAACACAGAGTCAGTACAGGGGCACGTCTGACCCGGGGAGAGGGGGGTCCCCCAGGAGTAGGTGAGTGTCATAGCAGTCGGTGGCCCGAAAGCATAAGTGGCTCTGGCCTTGGATAGAAGTGGGCAGGGTAGTAATATAGCTGTCCCATCTGGTGAAGAAGGATTTGACTGCGGATTCTTTGTGAAGGGTTGCGTCCAGCCATTCCATTCTAAAAACGTAGTACGTAGTGCTTTTCCCTAAATGTGGCGATGGTAGGGGGTCGTGGGAGGATCCAGCGTTGAAGGATACACTTCCGGGCCACCGCCGACACCACGACCACCATTCATCTGGAGCTTCTGGTATAGCGAAAGGTCGGGTCAAGAAACCCCAAGATTGCCCATTCTTTGGTAAAGGGTAAGGCGTCTAGTAGGCGAGAGGAAGAGAACAGGTGGACTTGCTTCCAGAATTTATGAATGGCGGGGCAGTCCCAGAAACAGTGGGCCAAGGAGGCTCTGTGTTGGCCGCATTTCGGGCAGTGGTGGGAGTCTGTCAGCCCCATCTCAAACCTGCGATCTGGGGACAAGTAGCCCCTGTGGTATACATTGAGCATCATTTCCCTGTAGGTGCTGGCCTTAAGGATTGTAGCAGAGAATGTCAACGTTGATAGGATCTCCTCTAACGTGAGGGAGGGAAACATGGCGAGCCAGTGTGAGATACTTCCAGGGCTGGCAGCGTGATTCATGGGTTCTCTGAGTGTGGCGTAGTGACGCGATATGACCCCCCTCTCGCTAGATGGGTGAGACAGTATGGTGTCTAGGTCATTGTGCCATTCCCGGTCCGTGAGGAGGGGGCGACCACAGTGCAGGCATAGTGGATCGCCTGGTGTACAGCAAAATAGTGAGTATGCTGTAGGGTATAGGAGTCCATGACCTGGGAGCATGACTTGATGGATTTGGTGTGCGGGAGAACCAAGTGTTTTATATGCGTCAGTCTGCGGGGTAGTCAATCTTTAAAAGGATAACTAGCGCGGCCATCCTGGAAATCCGGGTTGTCCAGGGAGGGGAGAAATAGCGAGAGGTGTGCCTGTAGACTCTTTTTCTTATGGTGCCGCTTTCCAGGTAGACCAGGTGGACATTAGGAGAGGATTCAGTTGTAGCTGCATAAAGATAGAGGACTCAGAAGGGCTGATTCCAAGGCAATATTCGTGTAGTGGTCCGTGGCGTAAATCCAGTCTCGGATGTGGCGTAGATGGCATGCCTGGTTGTAGAGCCGGAGATTAGGCAGGTTTAGGCCCCCGTTCACGCTGCTCTGCTGTAGCTTAGCAAGGCTGAACCTGGATCGTTTACCTTGCCAGATGAAGTTACGAAACGTTCCTCGGCCGGGGACAGTGTTATGGGGAGCATTTGGAGGGGGTACAGGAGTTTGGGGAATATCACCATTTTAATTATGTTCACTCTGCCCAAATAGGATAGCGGGAGAGTATGCCAGCAGGAGAGGGAGGTGCAGGCCGTCAGGATCAGGTCTTTCATATTTAGATCATAGAGGGTATGGGGTTTTTTGGACAGGCGGAGGCCAAGATAGGTGTGGGAGGTGTGGGCCCATGCAATCTGGTATTGGGTGTGCCAGGGAGGTTTGTGTCCCAGGCCCAACCACAATGCTACCGATTTGGCTTGATTTATGGAAAATCCTGATATTAAGCCAAAATCTTGGATTAGGCGGAAAATGTGTGGAAGAGAGGTACGTGGGTCTGCTACATATAGTAGGAGATCGCCCGCGAAGGCTGTGATTTTGATTGTCTGACGCCGACCGGGATTCCCCTAAACCCCGGCCCTGCTTGGAGGAGGCGTAGGAGGGGGTTTAGTGGCAAATTAAATAGTAGCGGGGAGAGTGGGCAGCCCTGCCAAGTGCCTCGGGACATTAACATAGGGGCGGTTTTGCTGCCATTGACGAGGATGGAGGTAGCAGGGTCCATGTAGAGGAACTTAATAAAGGCAGCAAACCAAGAACCAAAGTTCCGGACCGCGAATATTGCCTGAAGATATGACCAAGAAACCTGGTCAAATGCCTTTTCGGCGTCAAGGTTTAGCAGGAGCCTGGGGGCGCGGCGCGATTCAGGTGTGGCAGAGGCTATAATAGACGTTACCGCTGTCCGCATTGCTTTCACGGAGTGCCTACAATGAACAAACTCTGACTGGTGTGAGGTCAGTAGGGACGGCATCATCGTCTGCAGACGATTGGCCATGATCTTAGCCAGGAGCTTAAAATCCTGGTTAAGCAGTGTGATGTAGGAAGAAACTAGGTTAGCCGGTTTGTTGGGCTTGGGTAAAACAATAGTGTGTGCCTGGTTAAAGGAGGGGTAATTGGGGCACGATGAGTGTAGGGTATTAAACAGGGTAGTGAGTGTTGGTGTTATTTCAGTTTTGAGAAGTTTGAATAGCTCTGCCGTGTATCCGTCCGGACCAGGGCTGGCTGTATAAAGGGTCGTGAAGTATGTCTGGAATTCGTTTTTTGATATCTGCCAGGGAGGTGGCAGTTGTGCGGGTGCCGGGATTCGCAGGAGAAGGATTTTAAATGTGAGATGACCTTGCGCCGTTTGTTAGGGGTATTGAGGCCTCCCACGTTCCATATAAGGAAAGTCATGCGCGGCCGGGGGGTCGTCAGTGTGGAGACTGGGGGGCTAGCCATGATCCAAGTGGTCGGTCATGTGATGCAGTTGAATATCCCGTGTCAGCGTAGCGAGGGTGGCAGGAACAGTATGAAGGAGAAGCATGGCGATGGGTGGCAAGGCCTGGGAGTCATCCCGACATGGTATATGGGGGAAGAGAGGGCAGTGACACCGTCGATAAGCAGTCCAATTACAAACAACAACATTGCTCCAAAACAATCTTTTTCTAACATTAACCTCCAGGTGAGGAAAGACATCCAAACAGTAGGACATCAGGTAAATAAACAATATCAGAGAAATTGTAATAGAAAACCAGCCCAAGCCGGCAAACATCGTAGAACTTAAGGTCTGCATAGAAGCTATGAAAGTGACCTGCGAGGTGGGTCAGTGTCATTTTGGTCTGGGGCATCAGTGAGGAGGCCCATCCGGGCCACAAAAGCACGGGCCAGGGCAACATCTTGGAAGGTGTGGGTGGAGCCCTCGTGAGTTAGCCTCAGTGTAGTTAGGTATGCCAGGGTAAATTTGATGTGCTGGTTGTGTAAGGCAGTGCACAGGGGGGGCAAATGCTTTGTGTTTCTGGGAGACCTGGACATAAAAGACCAGGATTCTAGAGCTCCCCATCAGGACCCGGGGCTGAGCGCGGTAGGCCCTTAAGATTGCCTCCTTATCACGGCTCGTGGGCGATTACCTGCGTCAGGTTTTTCAGGGCCTAGTCTATGGGCCCGTTCTATAGTGTTACCGGTAGATGAGGTACTCATACAAAGGGCGGCTGGGAGGTCGATTTGAAGGTAGGCTAATAGGGAAGTATTTTTAAAGGTTTCGGGGTTGCCAATAAAACGCAGGTTATTCCACCGATTACGGTTTTCCAAATCCTCAAGTTTATCCTCAAGGGCAGCGATGTGTTGGGTATGAGATTGAGTGGTGGTTAGTAACTCAGCCTGCGAGTCATCCGCATCGCTCACTCGTAGTTCAAGGGCCACTATTCTTTTAGTGTTAGATTCCAGGGTTGACAACACTGTAGTGATGCTAGATTGGAGGGCCTCAAATCTGGTGTCAAAAGCAGGGAGCAGCTTTTGTTCCAAAAGGGGTAGCAGGTGTATGGAGAGCTCTCTAGCATGTGTCCGCGGGGGAGGTCTGCGGCTGGTGGGCTTCGGATTGGGAGGCCTGGGGTTCGGCGACCTGGGTAGGGGGCACCGGAGATTGGGAATTTGTTTTGGTCGCACCAGCAGGTTGTTGAGCATTACGGAATCTACCCATTTTGAGGTCTTCCTGGGGGGTCCAGGAAGCGATTCATACCCAGAGAGGCTAGAGGAGACCTTGGACTGGCCGCTACTGTGCCTCATGGGTTATGTGGGACTGCCCAGAAGGGGGTTGGGACCGTGACCGTAGCTAGATAAAGCCCCAGTAAGCAGGTTTAGCAGGTCACCTTACATATCACATTCATTTACATAGTGTTCTAGCAAAAATCACAGTTGCAGGCAGAATATACACAAGCGGCAGAGAGAGGTATAGAGAGGCAAACAGTTACAGATACTTATCAGTATGCACCACAGTAGATTTTCGTCAGACGGGCATCTCCAAACGGATGAGAAGGGTACCAATGCAGGTATCCGCAGCACAGGACGCCAGGAAAAAGTCCAGAGTCAGGGAATGCTACGTGAGCGGTGGGGAGGTACAGTCCGATCAGGCACGGCGCCAGGAGCTCTGGTGGTATGTCGCAGGCAGGAGGTAGGAAGTTGCTGCCTGGTCAGGCATGGTGAGGCGGTAGAAGGGGTTCCAAGGGTGCTGCCTATTCAGGCACGGTGACAAGGATCCCAGGGTGGGGTGGTGTAGCGGAGAAGGTCGGTGGGCGCTGCCTGTTCAGACACGATGGGCAGGGTCCAGGGCCTCGGGGCGTCCCGAGTGTGGTGGGGTGGCTTCACCAGGCGTCCGGGACTGATGCTGCAACTGGGCACAGGTGGCCAGTAGCAGAGGAGGAGTGAGGGCGGAGGAGGTGCTACCTGTTCAGGCACGATGGAGCGTGTCTAGGTGCAGGGAGCGCAACAAAGGTGGTGGGGTAGCGCCGCCTGGTGTCTGGGCCTGGTGGTGCAGCTGGGCAAACGGTGGTCAATAGTGCAGGAGAGGCGGGGCAGAGGGGGTGCTGCCTGTTCAGGCACGATGGAGGGAGACTCGGGACATGGAGTGCACCAGAGGTGGTGAGACAGCGCCACCCAGTGGCCAGGCCTGGTGTTGCAGCTGTGCAGGGGTGGCCAGGTGTATAGGAGAGGTGAGGGTAGATGATGCCTATTCAGGCACAGTGAGGTGGGGCAGAGGAGATAGCGGGGGTCCAAGAAAGGAGGGGTGCACCAGGTGTTGCAGGCGCTGGTGCAGAGGGGAGGTACCAGCAGTAAAGTAGCTGTCTCTCCAGTCCCAGCAGCCTGGTGCTGAAAAAATGGGGTGGTCTGTTGCAGTGCAACAGCAGCAATGGTTGGCTCAGGGGGGTGGTGGGTCCGTAGTAGGAGCCAGGCAGCGGCACGTGGAGCGGCTTCCGACTGTGGCCACATCCCCCGCGATCACCTCTATGGGAGCCTGGCTGCGAGAGGGGCTGCCGAGGGTGCGCCGGTCGGCCGCCATGAGCGGGAAGGGAGGGTGGCAGGGGGGTGCAGCAGGTGCGATCAGCCGGAGGGTAGGAGCTGGACTGGGATGCACCGGCAGGCTGGTTTTCGCGCCCTTTTTTCCCAGGGCTGGATCTTCGGTGGCAGAGAGCTACGGGGAGCTAAAACGCGGCCACCATTCGTGGCCCGCCCACCGGAAGCACGCGAATCATTTTATTTATCATAGATAATTATAATTTATAAATTTTTTTTTTGTATTTGTTGTCTATAGTATATAATATTTTTTTCATGAATGTGGAGAGACGATCAGTTCTGCACAGCCACTGCACAGCGAAACGTGTAAGAGCGGCAAATGTGGATGGACTGATACCAATCTTGATAAGTACTGAATGGTAGTGTCTAATACTTACACCTTGGTTGAGACAGACGTGCTGCACCTAGAGAGTCCGAGACTTTGTGGTGATCCTCGTGTCCCGATTGATTTAGTGAGCTGCGTACACTCCAACTAACCTCTGGGTCACAAGAAGCAGAGGAATCACCGACCTTAGGAGCACACCCTACGGCATAGTTGCGATTGATTAACAGCATGCAGTGGATCACTGGAATTGGCTTTGGTGACAACAATTGAGAAGTGAGTCTTTGAGCGCCATTTAGCTATATTCAAAGCAGTACTGCATATATTTCTTGCCACAATTTGAACCAAGATATAGCAACGTACAGCACTTTATCTATACTACTCTCCAACTGATCACAATTAACTGTGTTTTCCCCGATACAAGTGGTGTATATGATATATACAAATGAAAATTGAAACATCTACTACATATATTTTTACCACAAGATACATGCACGATTCTTCTTAAAAAACATTTAGATATCAGGAACCTCAGAGATTTTGTAACATCTGAAGTCAAGAAGTCCTAATCCTTTTGAATCACCAAGGATAGTAAAACATCTGATACTATCATTGACGAAAAAGTTCTTACATACAATTAAACCCCTTACTGGCCATCAGGATTATATATATATTCAAAACTTATCCACAGAAGCAACTTAATAATCTATCTGTTGTTGTTTTTAATCAAATCTGGATTTAATAATATATTTTATATATTGGTTTGTTTTTACGTATGTTATTTATGATAAATAAAATGATTCTTGTGAAACCATGGTGCCCTTATCTTATATATATTTTCTTCTTTTTCTTATTAAGGAGATTGGTCACCCTTAAAGGAGCGGATGGTTTCACTTTTAATTAAAATATTTAGATCTATACACTGATCCATTCTCAATCTAAGAAATAAGCGCTCTCCTTTGCCTGTTTTTTTTGTTATTATATAGTTACTATATATACTATATAGTTACTGGCGGGCCAGTCGGGTGCTGGTGGTGGTGGAGGCAGAGTAGGCACAGGGCCCCTTGTGATCCCTGAGCCCATTGGACTTTAGGAGGCTGCCTATACTGCCTTGGGCCTTAGGAATATGTCAGCATGAATATTGTCAAATTTGCCTATGAAAGAGGAGTGCACTGAATAAGCACAAAGGTCTAAATCCGGTCCTGTGACATCAAGTTAAAACTACTACTACTATTATTGTTAGTATTGTTGTTGTTTTATTAATAGGTTTATTTAGAAGATCTTATAGCATTGTAACAATATATAAGTTATTCAATATAATACAATCTGAGCATTTAAGACTATAAAAAACAAACATTATTCCTGCTATAGTTAAAATCATTTAAGTAAATGGACCAGTAATGTTTTCTAACGTTACTTCTAGGTAATTTTCATGTCGTCTGCAGCATTCACAAGTGTCAGTTCTCTGTAAAATACAATGGACATGTATTAAGTGCATTTTATAGTATGATTCTTTTGTTCTGTTAATGCAAGGACGAGGACAAAGTTTCTACCCTTCTAACAACCATTGTTTTTCAACACTCCTATATATGAGCACTAAGACTTTGCTTCTTTATGATTTAAACCGTTGACATTCTACCATTTGAAGATTCTGTTACATTGGCTTGGGAAGGTTACAGTATAACATTTGCTATAAAGGCTCTTTCAATATAAAACCTTTGTACTTTAACTTGCAAGTAAATAAAAAGATATTGTTGCATTATAAATAAAATGTCAGAAGAAAACTCCAGTCAGGACATTGTATACAGAACAATCACCGTTTCATTCAACTGCTGTGGATTATGTTTAATAGATTACTAAAATTATTATCAACAATAAAGCCAAGTTTTGTTTTGAGGAATTAATTGACACACTTGTCATATGCCATTCCATAGTAACATACATTGAAATGTCAAAAACAAAAATTGTTTAAGTAGGATATGTCCATCTACTATGTTCAATTGGATAAAACTGCAATGTGCGCACAGGGCATGGCATCCAGCAATATATGATTCTGTAGAAAAAGGCACCTCTGGATAGGAAGCAGGGTTAAAAAAGGTAGACTGTTCCCACGCAGATGGAGCACTATGTAGAGAGTACGACTTTTACAACCACAGTCTCTGCTTCTTATCCCTAAAGCTGGCCATACACAGGCCGAATTTCGTTCAGACCTCANGAATATCGGATTTCCCGATTGATCACGATGTTCGTTTGTTTATTAAAAAAAATAAAATAAAAAAATACCTAAAAAAAAAGAAATAAATTGAATTAAAATACTCTCACCTGTCAGATGTCTTCGCTGGGCACCGCTGCGGTGCAGAGGACGCTGTATACACGTGACGCCGTCAATCATATACAGCGTCCTCTCCGTGCAGTAAAGAGACGCCGCCGCACATGAGAAGGTGCTGGGCACCGCTGGGGTGCCCAGCGAAGACATCTGACGGGTGAGAGTATTTTAATTTATTTCTTTTTTTTAAGGGGATTTCTTTTTAATCCCCATAGGCCAACATCGGAACGACATCGTTCCCGTGGATGGCCTGGAACATCGTTCCCGTTTGTCGCTGGCGATTATCGAAGTCGTTCCCGTGTCTGGCCAGCTTAAGATAGTGTATGAGTATGGCTGATGTGCAGGCAGCATACACTGCTACTATGACTATTTAAATAAAAAAAAAACACCCATTTTATCATTTAAATATATATTGTTCCATTTGGGCAGAGCAGTCGTATATGCAAGTATATGGATGGGTAGCTCTTGACGGCCATTGTCTGCAGCCATGTTGATAAAGTGCTGCTCGAGCTGTGAAGCCCATCGCTTTAATGTAGAAGATAAAGAGGCTGATTCAGAGTTTTGGATTGTGGACAAAACATAACTATACCTGAATACCAAACATTGGATCACAGGGGAGACAAGTTTAACCAGTGAATTTTTGTGATCTAAAAAGTAAATATAAAATTATGTCGTTTTTTAGTTATATATGGAAAGCAAATTATTAACCCTTCATGCTAAATAATTAAAGTTAAGATGCACACATCACAATGCAAAATAGCTTTGCTCAGGGCCTTTTTGCCCTTAAAAAGGTGTAAGTACAACTCTAGATCATTCCCTAAATATATTGTGTATAGCACACAATTCAGTGTAGCGATAGACTACTACTGATGAACCTTCCTCCTTGTGTTTGCAATTCATGTATATTATTAATCACATAAAACAATGCTTTTTATATACACTTATACAATTAACAAATGTGGACTTTTATTTGTTCATTTGTTTCATTATCACAATAAAGTGATGTGAGTTGGAATTATTCCCTATTAACAACTGAAGATTTGGATTAATAAGTAAAACATTTTCCTCTACAATATAATGTAAGTATAATGAAGATCACTAAAAATATTATTTGCATGATTACAGTATATGCTTCATAGTATTGTTTCTGAACAGCAAAGCTTTGGGATTTGTTTTGCTAAATCTTAGCAGTATTATATTATTTAAAATAAACATAATTTTAGTAAAAAAAAAACAAAACAAACATTGCATATACTAAACATCTAGAATAATATATTGTGATGCACAGCCAGGGTCAGTGCTAGGTCTGCTTGCACCCTAGGCAGACAAAGCACCGCCCCCCTCACTGTCAAGTGACTTGCTGCGTGAAGTCAAGATGTCATGTACCGGCGTGAATTCATGACGTCGAGCCACGTTTTTAATTATAGGGAGGCGGGATCTTTATTTACTGCTGCCTCTCTGCCGCCCCAGGTGCCCGTGTACAGCTAAAGATGTTAATTAGTATCAAACTGAGGACCTTTTATTTTGGTTCTAATACCATCTTACTGGTGTGATATTGATATGTGATTGATCAACACCATCTATATTTGCATTTGATCCAGATGTTAACAATATATTTATATTTAATCAGTTTGCTTTAAAGCCATCTCATTCTTTTAAAGTTATAATGAAACGTAGAATGATGCCTTATAATTCAGAATCAAGAAAAGGCACATTTTCCACTTGAACACTGAAGTAGGACTTGTAAATAGAATTTTCCATCAACGTAGTTGTTAGAGGAATACGCTTACCAGTTGAAAAATGTATATTTTCAAAACTTAATTGGGGCTGTCTGGTTTTTAAAGATGTAATATTTCGATTTAATATAAGTGTAACTATGCCGAAATACAAGTATTTCATATAATAACATATATTTTACCCTGTAAGTCATAAGTTCTTATGTATCGCATATATGTTATGTTATGTTATGTTATGAATAGATGTTATTGTTAATAATAATAATAATAATAAGCATTGTAACAGTTCTAAGAAGACTTTAGCCATTAAAACTCAGGTTATAATGCATGGTACAAGATCAAAAGTTTGAATGCTATGAATGCTATGCCATATAGGGTCATATCCTTTTTAATACAGACTGGAACTTAATAAAAATTATCAGTTCTATCTTTCTCCATGTTACAATTTCAATCTAAAGTCTATACTTTTTATGCCACCATCTATATGTATAGGGCTTATTAAGCTTAAGTGGCTGATGACAAGACAAGTCCTAAATGGTGCAACTGTACCCCCTAGGCTTAGGCTGAATCATCACAACTACCCTTTATTGTTGCAGATTGTATTCATTTGACTTTCATTTGTGTGAAAATGGTCCAATACTTATAAGGTGTGATTTACTGCACTCATTGACAAAATCCAAACAGTGAACTATTTCTGAACTATTAGCTATAAACCATTTCAAAATGTCAAACAATTTGTACAAATTTTCTCTCAATTATCTTTTCAGGTAATCGGCTTAACATTAAACATTAAACATTTGTGTAATTTTCTATAAACTTTTCTGACTTTACTGTATATTATGTTTTTTAAATTACATTGCTTATCTATGTCTTATATAAATATATATTAT
>JABWIB010008333.1:0-13677 GCA_016617825.1 Platyplectrum ornatum | reverse complement strand
TGCACTTTATAAAACTGCTGCTAAGATTGGAGACTGGAGGGTTACAAATTCAAGTATAATTAATTAATAATCAGATTTAAGACTGAATCCAGTAGCCATTTAGGCCCTTTTTGTTTTTAATCACTAATTTTCTATCTTTGCACATTTCTATAAATTTTTATATATTTCGCTATTATATTTAAATAAATCTCCTATTATTTTAAACGTTTATAATAAAGAGGTTATGTTTTAACCCTTATATTCAGTGTGTGGATATTAAATATTGGAGTGCATCAGCTAGAGGGAGCCATCTTTTTCTTTTTCTTTTTCTTTTTGTGTAGATATTAAGGTTAAGGTCCCTTGATAGCACCTCCCCGTTATGACATAAATTACAACTATATTATAGGGAGTATATTTATATTACACTCACGTGTCTATAAGAGGGTGTGCGGAGATATAAACACTCTTTTGGTATCGTGTTGTGTATTGCGATTTGTCCATTAGCTGGGTGGGAGAGGCAGTAATGTAATACACTGCCTTACCTGCACCATCGAGAAGCTTTCTGTATCTATCCTCTTATGGTTTGCCCTCTGAAGGTGTGAAGACACTTCATTCTTACTTCCTCATATCTCTCGTGCGAGTAGTCATTTCTATGGTAAGGCGCCATGACCAGAAATAATAATAAAAAATTGTCATAATCTCATTTTATTGGTGAGCGGTTTCCTTCGGTAATATCCACATAAAGTGTTTAGTTTCCAGGTGATTCATATTTCTGCACAATAAATATTATGTTTCTATAGCAGCACAGGAATGANTCAGCCTGCATGTGAAATCAGGTGTTACTGTCCTCATATGGGATATCGGAGTAGTCACTGATGATGATTCCACGTGACGGCACACATAATATTCACTAGTTCTCCATTTGTTTTGCAGGTGCCCCCCTCAGCTGATGATCAGCAAAGTCTTCTCCGCCAAAGTGGGAGGTTTCAGTGGCAGCACAAACACGTAAGATTAAGAATGGCTGTCCCATCCCTCACCAGCTACATAACCAGTATGATATAGACACATGGGTAATACACTGCAATCATTGCTGGCCTCTTTCTGTCTTTAAATTTGACGGGAAAAAAATGGCTGCTAATTTCAAAAGTTTAAAAAAATTCTTGAGGTAAGCCCAAAACCGGGGGGCCCTGGGTAGCAGTCCCTCCTTAAAGGAGCCCTGGGCAGACTGGATGGGCCATGTGGCTTTTTTTTGGTGTCCATGTTACCACTATTTTACTGGTAAATGATTGTATATTATGGCTATACTGTATCACATAATGTACAGGGCTGGGGCTTAACAATGCTTGTTGTTTGATGTAACTTCCAAATCCAGATTGCTTCTGTACCACCACTTCTAAATTTGCACTTTGATCATTGCATGACATTGTATAATATTTTTTTTTCTTAATATACTATATATTTAGGTTATAAGTTTATCTTCTGCTTCATTTAACAGTCTCCAGGACAGTCTAGAAAACATCAGTCACGATGGCACCGGAGCGAAACCTGGGATGAACCAGAGTGGTCAAGGATCATTTCAGAGTGTCTCTAATCTAGGTACATGTGCGTTACCTCCCCATACTTACTGCGCTTACTGCAGGGGCACTTATCATAACCTCTCCATTAATAATACACGTAATTACTGCTGCTGTACACTATATGTACATGTTGCGCTTCACAAGGACAGTTATAGTGGCCACAAATAAACAAGAATGTATAACTGATGGTAACATTAGCAGTGCAAGGCCATGTTGTGCTCATTCCAGACACTACAGACATTATATTGGAGCATGAAATATTCAGGCTGTCTGTGTGCACATTATTGTAAATGCACAGAGTGAACAAACGATCAGTTTATATGAATGTACTTCTGCTTTTTATTCTTTTGATTTGTGATGTCCTTTCTGCTCATGATAACCAGTGTTAAGCCTTCAACTTAACAGCAGAGATCACTTGTGTATTTATTTATATGTAAGTAAATACACAGAAGTTTTAGTTTTGTCTTATTTATTGACACAATGGTACATCCATCCCTCCTTGTATCAAAATACTGTNATCACAACAATGCCATAAGATAAGTATGGAAAGTNCTAAGGTGTTATTTAAGTCCATACATTATTGTGAAAGATTAAGAAGTAATTACTGGCAGCCAAGTCTCAAGAGTTCCTGTTACACCAGACAGATGCAAAGATCACATGAATGTGGACCAGATCCAGCCAGATCTCTGCTGCCACTGTGAGCATTAGTCTGATCCTGGTTTCCTGCTGTACAGGTGAATGGAGGCCTCTTCCGTGCTTCCGCCAGCTGACATGACGTGGTGTACACCGTACCCCTGTAAAATGGGGCTATGGGGTCCCAGTCCTTGCCATACAGTTTACATATACCTCCCCAATCCCATTCTCTTCCTGCTCTGTCACATCTCCTAAATACCAGGGTGGTCGGGAACCAGAATTCTGTCCTGGTTCTATGGTACTTATGTGGCATGTGCCATGTTACTGATAGGCTTTTACCAACCCTAGCCATAGGAAATGTCACCCTTTTGGTCTAATTCAGATCTGGCCCAAAGTGTAAACCATTTCATCCTGAGGTGGAAGGTAACCATGGCTTTTACTGAGTTTTTCATATATCTCTTTGATATACTTCATTGTATTTATATATGAATTAGTCCTTTTTATATATTTATTTGTCTCCATTATATTTTCATTTAGCGTCCTCTCTATATATTTTTGTATTTTCATTGTGATCCCTTTAGGTCCTATCATTTCTTTTGTTTGTATGTGTATGGTGTTTGTGTCTTGTTCAATGTGTGCTTCCACTCCCTGTTTGCAGGTATATTACAGATGTGTGGCAGCAGGTTACTGCCAGCCATGTTTGACGCTCGCCCCCTCCGGCTCATCCGGAGTGCCTCTTTCTTTGCAGGTTTGTGTGGAATGCAGTGTAACATGGAAGCCACACAAAGCTGTGTGATCACATAATCAGCCAGAGTTTTACTTCTCAATTACACAAGGTCTTGTGGTGGTTTTCTGTCGTGTAACATTAATACTCACTACTGCACAATAGTCCACACGTACAGAATCCGCTTTCCAAGGACCCTGGTAATTCTGAAGAGATTGATGGGTTTATCCTAACAATGACCAAATTCAAATTACTATGAAAAATTCAAAGGAGGTGATGTGTTTATGAACATGTTGCGTCCATCGAGTATCACTTAATAATGTATACTGCAGTTTATTGATCACAGGTGATAATATGGTAATTGCATGCAGTCTGCTTCTCTTGTGAAATGGCCATACCCAGACTATGGTGTATGTCCTTCCCGCACTGCGCTTGTGTACATACATTCACTCCATTTTCCCATCTCTGCGAGAGAAGAGATGGAAAATACAGGACAGGAAAATAGTGTTCCTGTGGGAAAATCTTAATCCATCAGTACCTATGTTCATATTACACCTTAGTATGTCCATAGTGCCACCTACAGGCTTTTTTGTTTGGCTTTTTTATATTAAACTCATAAAAATCAGTTAAAAGATGTATTGAAAATCTAACTTGGATGAGCAGGCTGCATTTTCACAAATAATTGGATAAATTGTTTTGATATGATGGTTAAATTGTGCATGGACATTGGTGGGTGTACTAACCTGATTCACTGACTTGTTGATGACTTGCCTATTCCTTGTGCTCACTATGCTGTTTAAAACTTTCAAGCTTTGGTGGCATTTATCAATATATTTGCATTTGCCTGCATGACTACAAGTGTGTTATGTAACCCAAGCTGTAACATGGTACCTTCTTTATTGCACAGCACACAGCACACCAGTGGACATGCCTAGTAGAGGACACAATGAAGATAAGGACAGCGGCATTGCTCGATCAGGTAAGTTTTGTTGATGTGTAGGCTGTTGAATGGTTTTTATTTGTTTGGTGTTTAACATACAGAATGATTGCATAATGCAAGCGAAAAAAAGAAAAATGCAAAAATATTACATATGCTACAGAGACAAGGTGAAAGGACTACTTCAAAATGCTTCTATCTGTGGTTTCCAGTCCATACTCCAGTTCACCAGGGCAATGTTAATATATCACCTTTGAAAAACAACAAATACTGTGTGTGTGTGTTTGTATGTAATACAAAGAAGTTTATGTGTAAAAGGACATCTCTTGCCTTTATATTTGGGTTTCAGCATCCCTGAGCAGCCTGCTGGTTACCCCGCTCCCTTCCCCGAGCACTTCATTCTCCAGTAACTGTGCCAGCAGCTATCAACGGCGCTGGTGGAGAAACCAAACCACGAGTTTGGAGAATGGTGTCGTACCGCGGTGGTGAGTTCTTCCCTGGGACTTTCTCTATTTTACATTTTTAGAATTTAATTTACATGCATGACTGATTGATTAAAACTTTTGTTTTCATGTACATGCTAGCAGCAGTTTCTAGCAGCAGGGACCAGAAGCTATTTGAACATGTAAAAGTTCTATATATGTTGCCAATGTAATACATTGGTCTTCACAAATAACCGTGAGGGAGCATTAAGACATGTATACTGTTTATGTCAGTTGTCTTTTCTAGGTTCTGGTGTCTGTGGGTTTCTCTTCTGACCATATGGGTCTAACCTGTTTTGCAGGCCAACTGAGGAGACCTTTAGTATGGCAGATGAAAGTTACCCCTCACATCCATCAATGATTGGGCGAAAGAAGATTGCTATAAGTGTCCTCTTCTCCTTGTCTGAAGAAGAGGAAGCCCAGTGGACCTTTCAAGATTTCTTTTTTTCTCACTTCCCCCTGTTTGAGTCACACATGAACAAACTGAAGTCTGCCATAGAAAAGGTAATGCCATATTACTGTGTTACAATTCCCAGCTGTGGACCCAGATCCAGACTTAATAAATGTAGTTGTTTCCTGCTTTTTACTAGTGTAAAGCACCCACATTTATTAAGAGTCCATGCACACACGTAAGGCATCCACTACCGATGTGCAGGAAACCTTTTTTCCATTGGGCAGGTTGTGTGCAGCGAGCACAGAATGTGGGAGAGGGATGGGGATTGAATTGTGTAGTAAAGACTGGGCTATACCTACATGAAATCCTAGTTTCTACCCATTTTACATGGTGGTGACTCCGTGGAAATATTAAGGTTCAGTCTTGCACTGGTAACTCTACAAGCCTGGGAAGTGGCCTCCATCACGCATGTAGGATTTAGGATGTATTAGAGATCAGGATCGGGTCCATAATCATAAACGGTGCCTATAAGAACAGTTCCCCTCCTGGGATTTTATTGGTGAGGAGTAATGCATTGTGCTTTGCCTCGCATTTATAGTGTACTTTTTGTTTTTGTTTCTAGGCCATGATCTCTTGCAGGAAGATTACTGAATCAAGTCAGCGGGTTCAAATTTACCTTGGCCAAGTCATGGATGCCCTGGGGCAGTTTAGGTAGGCTGTGCAACATGAGACTATTATGTACACAGTAATAATGTACTCTCTCTAGAAACACTGCTGCTTATTGTTATTTACCAGAAGATACACTGAAATCTTGAAACTCTGTGAACCTTGTAGTAAAATGTTGTCACACTTGGTCTTTAATCTCTTTTAAATATAAACCACCACCCTATGACTTAGAGCAGGGGCTCTCCACCAGTAGAGGACAGGGACATTGGGAAGCTTTGTAGTGAGTTACAGCTTTACAGTTACAGTATTTGTATTTCCAGCTGGCAGAGGGTATATTTCATCATATGTTGTAACTGAATTAATAACAAATTAATCTGAAAATCATTACAAAAATATGTAATATACATGGTTATGTGTCCGCATGATAGTCACAAATCTATAAATATACAAAGGGGAGAAAACCTGTTTCTTAAGAAATATGTAAATGAGCTAAGGGCCTAAATTTACTAAGCAGGGAGAATGTTGCCCATAGCAACCAATCAGATATGAGCTCACATTCTCCAGTATGTAAAATGAAACTGAGAACTTGCATCTAATTGGTTGCCATGGGCAACATCCCCACCTTACAGTCTCCCTGCTTAGTAAAGTTAGTCCAAGGAGTCTATTTGCTAATAGCATAACCATAATAAGAATGAGGAATCTAGGGCAAAAAAGCAATAAAAGTATGGGAGGATAGTGTGACTGGTCAGTGGTACTTGACCTGATTCTTTAATNACAAAACAAAAAGAAGCTTAGATGATTGGTTCTTCTCGTTTTACAGTTTTCGCCATAATCTGTGGTTAGGTTTTCACCTCTACAGTGTTCTTTTTTTAGGATCAGTTATGTACTGTACAGTTTAGAATTGGAGCCGCATGATTTATTTGTTCTGTTGCCTGTCCATTATATCCACTGCATTGCATCTTAGCAGTGTTGCTTTAGATTGTATTGCTCACAATATGCATGTTCTATGTAATTACTTTTTATTGCTAATAGGAGTGTTTCTTGTAAAGCATTTCTGTTACTTATTGTTTCATCATATCATTGTTACTAACACAAAGCTGAAAATGGTATTTAAATAAATGAATTGTTTATCAACATTGATTCTAGGGAAACTATTTGGAATTTATACTGTGCCCCTCGCATTGCTGAACCCCTGTGGCTCACCATGATGTCCAACAATAATGAGAAAAGCCAACTCTGCCAGCATTTCCTCAAAGAGTTCACCTATCTTACTGAGCAACTTAACAAGAACCAGTAAGTAGTGGGACGGCACTGCACCAACTGTTCACATGGGTCCCTATATTCAAGTAGCCCTTAAATATATTTATGGGTTTGGTTAATATGGGTATTATACTTAGTTTTATGTTTGACTACTTCTTCTTTTAAGCATTCATTGCCCTTCCAGTTTTGTTTCGCTGAAGGCACTCGATATATTATTTACAGGTTCTTTGCAGCTTTAATCACTGCAGTTTTGACCTACCACTTGGCATGGGTTCCAACAGTGATGCCAAATGATCACCCTCCAATAAAGTCTTTTTGTGAAAAGCATACCTCTCAGTCCGTCAATCTTCTAGCAAAGTCACATCCATATAACCCTCTGTGGGCACAACTTGGTGAGTAGATGTTGGATATTCTAGGTAAACCCTTTACTAGCAGTCTATGGATTTATTTATCTTAATGTTGTTGCTACATAAATGATTTAACGTAATAATTGGTGTCTTCCAATTACAGTGCCTCAGCCACTGGCCATAATTTTTTATTGCCAGTACTATTGGTCTCTAGTGTTTTTGTATGAGTTTTACTTCCCCTGAGTTAAAAACATTTACCCTGATAGCTCCATCTACAGCTGTCTTTCTGATCATTCACAGGTGATCTTTATGGGGCTATTGGATCCCCTGTGAGAATGACCCGAACTGTTGTTGTGGGCAAACGTAAGGAGCTGGTCCAGCGTATCCTCCACGTCCTCACTTATTTCATCCGCTGCTCAGACCTGGAGGAGAACCACCTGGTGCGCAATAGGACCTTGAAGAAAGGGGAGAGAATTGTACAGGGCAGCAATGTCACCACCACTCTGGAGAAGGGTGAAGTGGAAGAATCGGAATATGTCTTTGTAACACTAAACAATGAGTCTGCGCTGGTTTCCCCTACGTTGCCATGTAATGCTGACGCTGCATCTCCTCATAGATCCAGTGGAGCAGAGTCCTGTGACGTTTCATTAAAAAACACAATTAAAAGTGAGAGAGAAATGGACAGTGANGCCACCTTAAGCTATTCTGGTAATTGTAAAGAAACCGCAACACAGGTTAGAGAAACCAAGGTGGAGACAATGGTGTCCGTCACCAGAACTTCAGCGTACACTATAGAAAATGCAAATAGCCCTCTCTCCATCACAGCCCAAGCTAAAGGCCACCACTCTGGTAGAACATACCAGAAGGAAGACAGCTCATCTGTGACATTGACAGACTGGGCAAAAGCAATTCTGCGGGCAGACCATCCAGAGGAAGACTCTCCTCCGGAGACTGTGACCTTCAAAATGGGTTGTTCCCAGTCACCCGATATAGAGACCTGTAGGAGGGAATCTAATGGGCACATGCAGTCTGAACAGGCCACCCCTTCCACTAAATGCTCAGATACTCTTCAGAAAAGGAGGCTAACATGTACACGTATTCCATCCTGTGAGGGTGGATCCAGTATATTTGATGAGTATTTTGTGGAGGGTAACAGCATTCAGACGAATACAGTGGAGATGCTTCCCTCTCGTTCCCTATTATCAGACAAATGTTTTGTTTCCAATGTTGAATCAACTAATGCAAGAACTTCTAAACCTGAGCTGCCAGACTCTGCCCATTCTCAATATTTCCCCTGTGGGGATCCAGAAAAGAGAACCGGGGTCAGGGCAGAGAGCGGCATTCCAAGGAATGAAAGCTGGGACAGTGCCCTTGGCCAGAGTGAATACGAGTTTTATGCAGGTCAGACTACAGACAATTGGGATNACAGTCACTATGCAGAGGTGGAACTTCCACTTCCCAGGTAAGACCAGTTTAAATGTGAATATTCACTATAAATATTAAACTTCAACTAAAAGTCTTTAGTCGATAGTCTGTAATGATATCTTTGCTATGTTGGATCGATGCAGTAACTGGGTTATCGAGGTTAGACTAGGTAGACGGGACCTGTTTCACTCTTNTCTCAGAAACCGTTTTCCTTTGCACAGTGTTTACCGACGTGGATTTATTTCCTAGGTTTCCATGCCTCAGTCTGTTTTCTTTTCCTCTTAGGTCAGAGGTCATCAGCAGCCCAAGTGTGAAAAACTTTGGGAGGTCCCTGTTTGGTGGTTACTGTCCCACATACATGCCTGATATGGTGCTCCATGGAATTGGTAGCAGTGACAAGCTGAAACAGTGCTTGACAGCCAGTCTGGCTCACTCAACACAGGTATTGTATGCAGACATACAGCGGCTTATAGAAATAGTCTCGGATTAAACACACTGGGTTTAGCCATGGCATTGCCCTTAATAGTAACTAAATATACAAAAGCTAGTAAAAAGTAAACTGCAGCAACCCCATAAGATAACTCTGTTTACTTTCACTAGAATATCTTAAAATGAGACTCAAAATATTTGCACTGATTTTGTCATTAGAGGCTGTTAACTAGAAGATGCTGGAGATTAGCTCCTTTCCTTAGAGCTTATTTGAGTACAACTAATAGCATAACACATCCTGACTAAAATGTAAATGATGAATGCAGATATGCATGAATACACCTGTAACCATCTTTATTATTGTTTTATATTGGTTTTAGCATCCAGTCATGGATGAGCCCTTAGCAGAAGCAATGTGTATTGTGGCAGACACTGACAAGTGGAGTGTCCAGGTGGTCAGCAGCCAGAGGACGACGGCAGACAGCGTGAAGCTTGGCACCGATGTCTTGGTGTCCAGTCAAGTGTGCAGCTTGCTTCAGTCCATCTCGCAGCTGTATAAGCTCAGAACACCTCCTGCATTTGTAAGTGTTATTAATGTGTTGTACAATAATATAGATGTGGATTCAAGTTAGACATTTACCATATTATCCTGCAGGGGGGTAACATTTGTCTATTGCAATCAGTGTGAGAGGTGAGATGTTTCCCAGCTTAAATAACAGTTTCAAAAGCAAAACTGTGTGTAATAAGCCAAAACAAAGTATTTCACCAGCATGCAAAGGGATAGTCGTGTGACTCCCCTAAAATTCAACGTTCTCCATAGATCATATGCACTATTTATCCTAATCTTTTTTTTTTTTTTCCCCTCATTTCTATTACTGCTATTCTGTGATGAACTACTACAATATAGAACATTAGTGGTTGACAGAGCTGTAGTGTGCGGACAGCTCCTTTAACACCCCTAGATAACTGCATCCGCTGTCCTATTCTAGAGTAATCCCAGTAACTTTGTGTCTTTACTCCCCTCTAGTGTGTGATGCATTTAGAGGACAAACTGCAGGAAATGTATTTCAAAAGTAAAATGCTCGCCGAATACCTGAGAGGACACAAAAGGGTTCATGTTAAAGAGCTTGGTGTTGTCTTAGGGTAAGTATGAGATTACAGTACATCTATTCTCTATGCACNAAGCTGTAATCAAGTGCCCAAGTAATAACCTAACCCATCCGTGAAGGGTTTTTCTGCTTCTTTAGATTTTATAAATATTAATGTTATCTGTAATGCCTGCTTTATCTCTAAATTCAGTCTTCACATATAAATGTCTGGCTGTTCAGCCTAACAAATGCATTTTCTAGTATGTAGAATATACATAGAAATGAGAAAATACATTGCATTAATAAAAGATACAAATGAATTGATGTTTGTTCTGTAATGAGATTTATTCATTTCTCAGACCGGGTTTTCTTGTCTTTCAGGATTGAGTCTAGTGATTTGCCTCTGCTGGCCGCTGTGGCAAGTACACATTCTCCTCATGTGGCGCAAATCCTTTTATAAGCTGTATTATTCCAATGGTCATTCCTTAAGCTGCAGGAAAAGGGGATATGAAGTCAAGCTGCTGTTCACATACAAAGCTGGTTAAATTCTGCCCCGATCCTAAGTGGATTTTTTGTTTTTGTTATTTAGAAGTTTACATGAAGTGCGAGCCCGAGGCATTATGGTACTCCTGAGTGGCCTTTCTGTCGCTTCACAGGGTAGGATTTCAGAAAAACCTGAAATTCTCAAACACTAACACAATTGCTTCTTTGGAGATAGCCACAAGCTATGTGGTGGGGGATTTTTTTGTATACTTTGTTTTTATTTTTTCTTGTTACCCCCATAATATTGTATTTACATTGCTGTTTATTTTCTTAGTTGTATGTGTATGGATGAAGCATGGTATAATTATCTTGTAGCATATGTTTCACAGCAGTGGAATTTGGTCATATGTTTCTTGTTTTCATTATTATTTCCATGTAATTCAGGATTATAAGCTTTTAAATGTCTACTGTACCCCCTAAGTGTCATTAAATAGTCAGCAAACTCATTTGATAAGATTTTTCTGGTATGCACCCGTTTCCCCATATTCTACCAGAATGGCTCCAGAGTCTAAATGATCCTATTGGCATACTGATTGCCATTTAAATCCCTTCTAGCACGTCTCTTACCTTTACCCCAGTTTCCCTTATTCTTTAGTAACCAATTGCACCTTATCTGTAAAGATGTTGTAAGAGAACATTACGGAAATACCAGTAGTTGTCATATTTTGGACTGTGGTCTGTGTGTGACTGCACATATCTGATTAGGTTCCATGCATCATTGTATGATCTCTACCCTCCTATGGACGCAGTCTTCCAGTTTACCCTTCATTATACTCTGTGCATATTGTAATATGAATGTGTGAGAGTAAATCTCTTATAGTGCGAGGACCTGGTATGTAGGATGTCTCTGAGCCGTTTCTGATACTGGAGCTGAAGCCTTGTTAGGGAGATATTAGTGTTCCAGGTCTCATATGTTCGCCATGTAAGTGACCTATTCATATATGTAAATGTTTGTAAGTATGACCAAATTTCACAGTTTACATTGTGTATTATTTGTATCAAAGGTCTATATTGTCATTAAGCCTGATAAGATACTGATCTAGTGACTAGAGCCTTTAGGCCTAAAGGAAAGCCCCTTTTTATATAGATGTAGCTCTAACTAAACCATGCATGGTATGATTATGACACGTTTGTCAGGTAACTAGACAATTACTAGTCTGTCCAAAATGTGCCCACATGCCAGTTGGGACCCCTTATATAGATATATATTTTTTTATGTAATGGATAAGTATCTGTCTGATATTGGACCCCACATTAAGTTTTTGCAGTGTGCCACCAATATGCTCTGGATGTTATTAGTCCACTATTACCCCGCAAAAGAGAACACTACGTTTTTAGAAATACCCTTGTTATATAGTGGAGAGCATTGACAGACACATTTATTATAATAGCTCTTCACTGTGTCTATAATAGCATTGTACCCGCACAGTCCTATTGATCTGTCTATTCTAAGCAGCTACTCAGACAACCCTGCTGATTCAAACAGACCTAAGTCACTGTCTCTTCTTGCTACCTCAAGTGTTAGGACTGACTGATATGTTTAGTCTTAATTTTGTAAAGAGAAGATGGGAAGTATTGCTATTGTGAAGTGATTGCTTAGAACGTGTCATGTAATTAGTGTGTGTGTGTTAGGGATAATACAATACACAAACATAGTGTTTTCTTGTTTTGAATTGTGCACTTTTATCAGTATTACAGTAGGTTTGCTNCAACCTCTTAACCATTTGCTGGAATTGTACTCCTTTTACATGTGTTTTATTTTTTGGGGGGGTTTTCTTTGTTCGCTTCTCAACAGGTGTATTATTATTATTATTGTATGTGCACTGCTTCATTAACACTTTATCCTCCGGTCTTCTTATCAAACGTGTTTGTGGTGGAAGATCAGGGTTAGCAGCAATTTATTTTTANGTTTTTCCTATTGTATTTATGAATGCCAATAGTTCTTCACGATGCATCATGGTATTTAGGATATTTTATGGTACATTCTGTCCTGCATAGATAAACATTTTGTTGGGAATGTGAATTTTTTTTTTCTTCTAATCGGTTGTAAAATTTTAAATATTTTATGTGGAATTTGGTGCAATAAACCTTTTGGATATAAAATGTTCTTTATTTGGTGTATGGCTTTTATTTTATAGAAACTGTTCNAAATAAACAGCAGGCTTTTCCTTGAGATCATAGGTGACAGAAAATAAACAATACCAGATACTCGGGTCCATCAGTGTCTGGAATTATACAGTAAAGCTGGCCATACACTATAAGATAAAAAAATCTTGGAATAATTTAAGAGTGGGCAAAACCATGTTGAATTGCAGGGGAGGTAAAATAATGTTATACCCCGTTCACACAGAGGGCTATTACCTGGGTAATTCAGTCAACTTCCCAGGCGCTTAAAGTACTGTACTACTAACTACCCTGATTCAGTGTGAACGGTGTTGACCAGGATAGTTTGTGAATTACCAGCTTAATTCATCACAGTGAACAGGATTAATTACCAGGGTAATTCAGATCCACAGCTGACAACCATGCTCATTAAAAACCTATTTACCAGGGTAGTCTGCGTGAACAGGGTTTATAAAGTGACGTATATGGAGGGCAGAGCTTACATACTAGTAGAGCTAATTGTAAATAGACACTATAGAGGGCTGTAACCATGTAGCCTAAGAGCAATAGAAAAGTTGTAGCTAGTGAAGAGGGTGTTCAGTGGTGAGCAGGTATTGTATGTTATATGTTTAACTCATGTGATCAGTAGTCTGTTTACCTTTTTAATAGAGTAATTCGGAACAAGGCTATATGTTCTGCTCACGCAGTGACGTCCAGCGCCCTTTAGTATAGAAATAGTCATCATATCTGTCTTGTGTCCATGCTAATNTTGCCCGTGATCCAAATCGTTGTGCATCAAGAATACATGGCGGAGGGTGCCTACATTATGGAAAAAATACATAGATTTTATACAACTGTATTGGTAATGTTTACAGTAATAATGCACCAAATACATAATAAAACCTGTATTAGCTGCTTTTATANATATCGAGTAACACCCTGGAATAAACACAATTCTGACCATAACACACAGAGCTTAACGACCCGATGCAGTGTACACAATCCTATAGCTGCTACATGTATGGCTTCATTATCACTATAGAAATAAATAGAGGAAACGTTATCTCAGATTGTGTCGTAATAACGTTCA
>JABWIB010008331.1:0-10944 GCA_016617825.1 Platyplectrum ornatum | reverse complement strand
AAATATCACAAAGCTACTTTTTCTTATTCATAAAGTAATTACAAATTGGTAAATTGTCAGAGAGATGAATTGATCATCCTCTGTACTAATCCAATGATGTAGCTCTTGCCAGGTTAACCAGTGGCTATTTATTGGGGTTTGAGATGAGAAATAGACAGAGTTTTGGTTACATGTTTGAACAAGGAGTAGCAGCAATATATAAAAAGTGGAGGAGTCCGGCAGAGATGAAATGCTTATAGAATAGCTCAGGGTGACATCAAGGTGGGTTAATTGACACTAAGGATGAACACACAGAAGTTACAGTTGTTATAAGTTGAATTGACAAATTGGTAATGGGTGACTTGAAAGAGCTGGAGAAGAACTAGTGAAATGTATTTGATGTCCTGGACAGATTACCTTTAAGGAATGTTGAAACATTGAACTAGTTAGTTTGGAAGCATAGGGTACAGGTTTGGAATCTGTTTTCTTTAGGGCAGGTGAGTTGGTCATATTTCCAAAGAACAGTGGTAACTCATCTGTTAAGAGCACAAGGTTATCTTGTAGTAAAGGAGGTGGCGCAGTGTGAGAAATTACCCCTTTCCTTAAACCATTGCTGACTGCACAAATGTATATACATTTCTTTTCTTAGAAGCTGCAAGTTATGAGGTGACGCCTCCACACATGAAGCAAAATGGAAAGCTGGAGGAAGGAACTGGACCAACCAGCCCACCCAGGACCACACTGCTGGGGACCATTTTCTCTCCCGTATTCAACTTTTTTTCACCAGCAAATAAAAATGGTGGGTGATTTAACTTGTCAACAAAAAAAAAAGACCTTTATATCATGCCATATATTTAAACTGCTTCTCTGATTCATAAAATAACATTTTGTATTTCAGGCACTTCTGGATCGGACTCGCCAGGGCAAGCCGTGGAGGCTGAGGAAATAGTAAAACAGCTGGAGATGGAGCAGGTGGATGAAATAAGCACCAGCACTGCCACATCCACTAATGGTGCTTCCTATCCCAATCAGGGGACAGCTGTCCGGACTGTTCCCAATAGCTGGCTGGAGGCCAGTGAGGAAGCCTCAGAGAGGGACATCCCAACACTAACAGGTACAGAGTCTTCATTGATTTTGGTTGTCTAAATTAATAACTTTAGGGCAACTTACAGGGATTTAAATATGAGTAATGCAGATCTGTAATTCCAAGCTTATCAGATTTTCCTGAGAATCTATGTTCCAGCTCCATGATGTTTGGCATACCATTTTATATGGACAGTTGAATTGTGTACAAATGATTCATTCTTACACAATTGTATAAAATTGTGGTAAAAATAACCTTGTGTAAAGGGGAAAAAAGAGTTTTGCCCAGTGGCTAGTATTTAACCACTGTCCCCTTTCTGGTATATGTTTACAGCGTGCCGTGTATGTATGAGGGCATCTCGTCTTTCCTGTCCATATTATTTTTCCCAAATGCGTAACTTTTTTTTATTATTGCATAAGTTCAACCGTATATACTCAAGTATAATAAGTATAAAACTTATTCACTCAAATATAAGCCGACCCCCGGTGTTCCCATCATGTCTCAGATGCACAAGGCTGCCATGTGTAGATGACTTTTTTTTTTTTTGGCACAATACACTGCATCTCTGAAGACACGGCATCTATTTCACTGAAGTCTTCTAAAAGAGATTGCTAGCTTGAGCTAGCGTTAGAGGGGTGAGGAAACATGCTGCAGCCTCTGTGATAAATCTTGCCCCAAGCCGAGGGGGACCTTATTCAGCACTGCTTATACTCAAGTATATACAGTATATTCCTCCTTGTTATGAAGCATTAAGAATGATTTTTTTTTTTGTTAGCCCCCATCTCACCAGACAGTGGTTATTCCTCTGCACATGCTGAAGCTGCGTATGAAGAAGACTGGGAAGTGTTTGACCCGTGAGTAGCCCACGTTTGTTTTTGTTTTTTTCCTCAATTCAACTACTAATTTACACTTGTGATTATGGGTGCCAGTTAGTTAGGCCAACAGTTTGGGCCAGATTCACCTGCGCTCGAAGCTCAGTACAAAACATCCACAAGGACATTTGCGTATTTAATTTTGCATATTTTTTATATATAAAGATGGGCATTAAAGAAAAACCAGAAAACTATTGACGTTCTCTTATGGCTGTGTCCT
This sequence comes from Platyplectrum ornatum, assembly GCA_016617825.1. Lineage (NCBI taxonomy): Eukaryota > Metazoa > Chordata > Amphibia > Anura > Limnodynastidae > Platyplectrum > Platyplectrum ornatum. The sequence continues at coordinate 8,789 of JABWIB010008331.1, read as the reverse complement.
CTGTCCTGTTTTCCTTATGTTCTACTCTATGCATCAGGTTGTTAGATCATGCACTGATGGAATGTACTCTTTTATCTGTTCATTTAGATACTATTTCATCAAGCATGTTCCACCACTGACGGAGGAGCAGCTGAACAGGAAACCAGCTCTCCCTTTAAAAACCAGGAGTACCCCGGAGTTCTCCCTTGTCCTGGACTTGGTAAGGTGCCTGTCTGTATTTGTTCCTGTATGTGTTTTTTGGGGGGCGTTTTTGTTTTTGGGCCCTTTTTGACTTATGGGGATAGATATTACCTACTATTTTACTTTGCAGGATGAAACATTGGTGCATTGCAGCCTCAATGAGCTTGAAGATGCTGCTCTTACATTTCCTGTGCTATTCCAAGATGTCATTTACCAGGTAGTTATCTGAAAAAGAATCTTACATATTTTAATGCTGCAGCAGACTATTTTCTGTGGTGCTAATGGAGTGAAGTGTTATTGTGCATTTTTGCAAATAAAGGTAAACACTGCATGAAGCATTTGCAGTGTTTTACATATCCATTTTCATAGTTTAGGATGGTTACTGCCAACAAGCATAAAATATGCTCTTTTATGAGTTGAATCTCTTGTACATGCTCTTAATGTCCCAAGTTACATTGCCCTGGGCATCCTTTGTTAACCTGTGAAATAGTAGTAGAAAATTAGTGAAAATTCATGTCTTCTAATTCCCAACTCTCCATGTTTTAAATATCTTTTTTGTATGGTATTATCAAGTTGTAATACCATACAAACCAAGAACACGGAAGAAGCATGTACAATGAGTGTGTGCAAATTTAGCTGTACCGAGACACATGATGCAGCTTTTTATCATTTGCAAGCACAGGATAAAGTTGTCATGCAGGTTTCTAGCGTATAAACCATAAGACTTTACATAGTTGGTTTGCTTAATATAAATGGTGTTGCAGGTAATGGAGGTGGGAGACAAAGGGAAAGTAGAGGAAAAGGAGGGGTGAGGAGGAAGCTGGAGCATCCAAGGATGGTAAGGAGTAAGAAGTGAACTGGGTTAATCGCCACCTCCCAATGCTCAGGAGTATGAATATAAAGTGTGAAAGTAATCTTCATTATACTTTCATCTAATGAAAGTACTTCCAGATCAGTTACATTAATTCAGAGTAAAAACCAGGGATGAACTAATGGAATCTCTATACTGGAGGTGGGGGGTACACTGGTCAGCTGAATATTTCAGCCTATAAACAATGAATCCTATGGCAATGCCAAATGCTGCTTGTGAGATATTAACGCTAATGTATTTTTTCTTCTGATTGTCATCTAGGTTTATGTGCGGTTAAGGCCTTTTTTCCGTGAGTTCTTAGAACGCATGTCTCAGATATATGAGGTAAGTTGTTGCACAGGTAATTGTGTTTTTTATGAACCATGTCTGAGATGCAGCATGTATGAAATTATTTGCAAGGCTAAAGTACTCTTTCTCAAAAATGCATTTGATTTCTGTTCCACTGAATTTGGGAGGCACTGAAGCAGGAATTGGCCTCTCTCCTCTGGTTTAGTTTAAGTAACTGAATGAAAAAGCTGAATTTTATTCCCTTTTTTATTTTTACTCTGTTTTATGGTTTGTATAATCCTATAACGATATATGCAAGCATGTTGTCTAATGTAGCCCCTTAAACAATTGTGTAGTACTTTCTATGCAAATAAACTTTAAAATGTGATTGTCACTGAAACGCCAGTGTGTAAAGCTTACAATGTGTTACACAGCAATAAATTTGTGCTCCTATTTCAGAATTTATTTATTTTTTCTTTCAATTTATTCTGTGTCCTATTCCTCAAATGCAGATCATACTTTTCACTGCGTCAAAGAAAGTATATGCAGACAAGTTACTGAATATTTTGGACCCCAAAAAACGACTGGTCAGGTATTCATCACTGTTATGTATATTTCTATATATTCATATGCTGTTCCTTTTCTCTTTTCACTCACTTTTTGTTGCTTTTTAGACACAGGCTATTCCGGGAGCACTGTGTATGTGTCCAGGGGAATTATATTAAGGATCTGAACATCCTGGGGAGGGATCTTTCTAAAACAATCATCATTGATAACTCACCACAAGCCTTTGCTTACCAGGTAGGTTGTACCTGTTTTTCTCCACAAGGAGCGTTCCTGGTGTCATTGAGGATTAATGATAACTGACTTGTGTTGCCACGTCTAAGGGTACAGACAATGCTTTGCTTAAACACACACCAAGGGGTATATTTACTAAGCCGTGAGATTGGAAAGTTGAGATGTTGCCCATGGCAACCAATCAGATTCAAGCTTTGTTTCATTTTACACACTGGAGAATGTGAACTCTAATCTGATTGGTTGCCATGGGCAACATCTCCACTTTCCAATGTCACTGCAAACTCGCCGCTTAGTAAATATACCCCTTAGGCTTAATATGACCCATTTAATCCAATGCAATACAGGTTCTGCCCTCTACACTCAACAGATACTACCCTGTCCAAGGCAACTAATGACACCCCCTCCACCAAATCTAAAATTCTCTTCTCCCTTCTCATTCTCCTCAACCCATCTGCTGCCACGCTCTAATCCAAATTTGTCACTAGGACTCAATGGCTCTGTCCACTTATGGTTCAACTCCTATCTCTCTGGCCGTTCTTTGTCTGTCTCAACCGTTCTGCTCCTCTTCTTGTAGGTGTCCCCCATGGCTGAGAGCAACCACTGTCTCGCATCCCACATGGTTTCTATCTCTCACTTGCACATCCTGGACTCTCCTGAGCTGCCACATACATTGTAACTACCTCAACCTATCAAGCCAGGGGTAGGCAAAGTGCGGCTCTCTAGGTGTTGCCAAACTATACGTCCCAACATGCTTTGTAAGCTTTCAACTGTCTATGCAGTTAAAGCATGCTGAGATGTGTAGTTTGACAACAAGCCGCACTTTGCCTACCCCCTGTATTAGAGTGGATTACTTCTACTTTTTTTCTGGCCTCTCCCTCCTTAGCCCAATGTCTTCTATACTGTCCTCCACTGCCTCTTAGCATGTTAACTCACATGAGTAAGGCCCTCCATCGTCCTGTCATCTCTCTCCACCTAGTCCTATCTCTTTCTTCATTGACTTCTTTACATCCTTAATTTTCACTGCATTCTATTTCATTTTTTTCTATTTACATTTTCTGTACTAATATTTGCATTGTACTGTAATGTACTTGCTAACTTCTAGTATCCATATGTTTTATACTGTATTTCCTATTGTACAGTGCTTTGGATACAGTGTTGCACCTTATAAATAATAATCTTGGTGAATATATTCCATGGAGCTAGCAATACATATAGTACAGACTGTAAAAACAAAACCAAAACATTTTTATTTCTTGAGTGTCTTATTCAAGAGATGTCTACTGTACCAGAAACTAGTCCACTTACTACATAAGAGTTGTACTGTAAGGTCCCATTCCTATACTTGTTGATGAATGTACCCTGGCTACAATCGTATGTAGAAAACCTATGAGCAAGTGGTAACAGCAATATGTCTTGGGAGTATAAGAGAAGGAATGTTATAAGAGTTATAAGAGATATTTATTACCTCCTGTAATGCATGTGTTTTTTTTTTTTTTTTTTTTTTTTTACAGCTATCAAACGGGATTCCCATTGAGAGTTGGTTTATGGATAAGAATGACAAGGAGCTGCTGAAGCTTGTTCCTTTCTTGGAGAAGCTTGTAGAACTGGTGAGTTCCATTGGGCCGGGTCTTTGACCTTTGATTAAGGGTTATGCTACTCTTTGTATTTTGGGGCTTATGCATGTTTGTCCCCAACATGTTGTGCCCCATCTCCATTCAAAAGTTTGTAAGGTGCATTATAAGTTTAAGCTGACAAGCCACTACAGCGGTCATTGGTCTGTTCATCTAATTACCATAAATCTCTTAGTGTGTTGCTTAGGATTTTTAAGTATAGCTGCTCACTCTCACCTTCACTTCTGGTAGACTTGCTGTCTGACGCCATATTTACCAGTACATCTGTACTTGCCACAAAACACACAACTACCCAGAGTTTGCAGCTAGCCAGCCAATAGATTAATAGTGCCAGGAGGCCCATTCAATAATTGCAGAGCCTGACAGAAAGCCTGTGTAACCAATTTACTGCAAAGGCCTTGTGTGAATCTCTGCAGTGCCTCCTTTTTCTGCTATCTCTATTGCTCCGAGCAGCAAAGGTAAGAGGGGAATACCACCTCATGGAGGCACTGATAAGCTGCACTATGCAGAAAAACTGTGCTTACTTCTGTTGGTCTTGGACAAAGCACAGAGATCTGATTTTTAAAATACAATAAAAGAAGATCATTGCCACTCAACAGACACTAATTCTCATTGCATTGAGAAAAGGACTTATAATTCTTATAGGACTGGATCCAGACTTGTGTACATTTAATTTACGAGTGAGTGGGCAATACCATGTTGAATTGCAGGGGAAGTAAATTTCATTAGTTGCAATCAGTATTAGAGTTGAGATGATGGCTCCTAGCACAAGTCTAAAAACAGTGTAATAGTAACGCTGGTCAGTATCTGTGTGCAAAATACAACAATAAAGTATTCTCCCTGAATGCACACACTGACATTCATTTTACATCCCCTGCAATTCATCATGGTTTTGCCCAATCACTCGTAAATTTAATAGTACGTATGTCTGGATCTGGTCCATAGCTACATCTAATTGTGACGTCCTAAGACCCTCTGCAACATATTTTAATTGGAAGCTGTTAGTGCGACAGCCCCATATTCTACATATCTGCTTTGCTGACAGCTGCCAATGGGTCGGTGTTAGGGTAGTGTAAGTGGAGGTAATGGAAGAATTTTCCATACCAGTTGGTTCTGCAGGAGACATGGAATTCCCGCTATCGGGAGCCCATTGTCGCACTGATCCTGTCATGGTTCTGTTGTTGGTGATGGCTCTTTCGGGTAAAATGGCTGTCGCACCGGCTAATCACATGCATTTCTAAGTAGCAGGATATAATGCTTTTGTGGGCTGTAAATTCATGATTTGTATTGTGTGACTTCCTTACAATTAATCTCCCATCGTTTGTTTCATCTCTGTAGAATGAGGATGTGCGGCCTCACATCAGAGACAGATTTCGTTTGCACGACTGTTTGCCGCCAGATTAGTGAGAAGAGCGGTCACCTGCAGGATCCTCTGACTCCAGGGGGCAGCTTTCACATGCCTGCAGGGAGCACAGCTGCACAACCACAGGACTGAAGCTTACATGTACACAAGCATTTGCCATAACTGCAGAAGGCATTTCTTTACTTTGCTGTCTGAAAAAAAAAAAAAATTATATATAAGGAACGGTTTCACCGTAACATGTTGTGACTTGTATGGTGGCACATCATTGGCAGCTTGGCCTCCTCCCGGGAATTATGTCTCCAAGAGAAACTGCGCTGTCTGTGCTGCAGGTTGCACCCGAGCTGCTGAGTAGCCTATCCATGTGGGCAGCCGTGGAAGTTTTCTCAAATTTCGGATTTACCCTTGTACACGTTGATCCTTATTGGTGTAGATGATACATTATCCATTCCTTGTATTTCAGTCGAGTCAATCTGTTCTAGTAGCCAAATTTTACTTTTGTTTTGTATGATATATTTGGCTGGTCCTCTCCTCTGCTTGCATAATGTTTTTGATTTTCTTTTTATTTTTAGATAGATATAAATTCTTAAGGTTCAATCCATGTAAACTCCATTTAGAAATATATATATATATTTTATATCTTATCTGTAATAATCCATTCTAGTAATTATTTTTTTTTTTTTTTTAACACAAAGCTTTTACAAGGCAAATTAAAGAGCGCAGGAATCTGGAGGGTGTACAGAGTGTGGTACCTGCTTTTAGTACAGTACAGAGAGGAGGAAATGCGTAGTCTTGAAATGACCAGGATTATAAGATCATATTCCTCATATCTCTGCCTTTCTCTAAATGCAGAACTGCACACACACACAAACATATAAATATATATATATATATATTTACGTGCGCGCATGTATACATACATACAGCCTCCCCTTTACCTATCCATCCACAGCTCTGGTACTGATGCAGCTAATTTTATGGTGGGTATTTTTGTATGAGGTTCCTCCTGTTCCTGCAAGGAAGAAGCGCAGGAGGGACGCGTGTTAGGTCGCTTGCTTTTACTGGTGGGTGTACAATGTAAATGTTTTCCCGAGGTGCACTCGCTGCATTAAAACAGAAGAGATGGCACTTTTTTCTTTTTCTCCCCCCCCCCCGCTTCAACTTTTTCTAAAGAGGTTTGTATTTTGTAAGCTTGTTCAGAGAGTACAGTATTGGAAATTAAAGCTCTACCGAGGAAGCTGTTCATTCTTTTGTTTCTATGTATATTACCTGTTTAACTGTATGCCATTTATTGTATAAATTTACACATGGGTTCATTTTCAAGTCNCTCCTTAAAGTAAGGAGTTTTTTTAGTAAGTTTTTAGGAAAACATTTAATTTTTGTATTTTGATTCTAAAGAAAAAGCATGAGTTCTGTCATATTTTCAGTGTATTAATGAAGATTTTAACCTTTTTCTCTGGTTGGCTGCTTTATTCTGTACTGTGTGAGTTCAATGTCATTTCACCACTTTGCACAGCTGGCTTCCGGTCATTCGNCACACATTATCTTCCGTGAAAATGTCCCATTTGTGGAGGGGATAATNTAATGGAACTAGTGCAGCACGTGATGGCCAGTGCAATGACTTTCTAGGAGGACCCAGTAAAACCAGTTCTATGGCATTTGTCTGCTATAGTCCAGACTATACTCTTGCATACAGGTCTTTAACAGAATACTTTTGGCTGTCTCTATATTTTGTAGAAGGGAAATTTTCTGATAAAGGACAGTTTGGGAGTTTTTATTTTTAAGTCTTGTTTTTTATTTTTTACATTTGTTCACAATTTAATGCAGGCTTTTGTAAATGAACACAGGGTTTTATTCACAGGTTGTGCTTGGCCACCATTAAATTGTCTAGTTTCTGGAAATAAACTGCATAAAATGTGCCTTTTTTCCATTTTAATTTAATGTACAGCTCTTTACCTATAGATTCACTCTATATTTTAAATTGCATTTTTTTGTTATGCAATTTGCTCCCTCGGACAAGGTTCATCAATAGGTAAAGGTAATAGAAGAAATGAAATTACCAGCAGNATATAAAAGCGAGTTGTCTAATTACAAACCTGTAATTTAATCTCAGACCGTAGCCTTACACAATATAAAGAAGTACATTGCATTGTGTTTTCTGTGCTGGAAACGTGTTTTACAATGGCTTTTTTATGTTGGGATTTTGTCCTATATTTACTAAACTGTGAGAATAAAAACATTGGAGCTGTTGTCCCTAGAAACCAATTGGATTCAAGCTGATATTCTCCAGTATATAATATGAAACAAAGAGCTTGAATTCGGTTGCTATGGGCAACATCCCCACTTTACCATTCCTGCAGTTTACTAAATATAGGCCTTTGAGTGAGGCCCAGTTCATCTTTACAATATTAGGGCTATTAACTAGGCAGGCACCTATTCATGTAAAGATAGGCTTCACTGCTGTGGTTTGTTTGGCACTGGGTTTTTTTAGGGTCAAATTCGTCTTTCAATTGCCCTAATATAGATTTTGGATTATGGAAGTATCCTGGTGAAACAGTTTGTCATACTCCTCAATAACCACATCAAGATTGACTGTGGAGTAGAAGTGTACCTTCAGAGAGATTTTACATCACCCAGATTTTGGGATTGTCACCAGCTTTTCATAGTTATCTGATTTTATGGNTCTCCTTAGAGGATCTGGCAAATGTTCTTGCGTGTCGGCCATGCAGCTTCCATCGCGCTTTAGTTGGATGACTTACGTTGGGCATTTCCTCTTTGAACTTTCACTGATCCTTGTAAATTTTTCTCAAGTAGGCCAAGCCTGCTTTAATAAATGTCTTGTGAGACTTGGCTTTCTATGGAGCAGGTGCAGACTCTTCCATAGGACCTAACCATGTTCTATACTTCATGGGTTAGCAATGTTAGTTTGAGCCACTCCCCTCAAATGAATGGTTTATCCGGTTTCTGCTGCCATTGTCAAAGNCAAAGAAATCCTTAAAATATTTTAATTTCAGACTGAAGCCCAAACCTTCTGCTTGCCTTTTAGAAAGGATATTTTGACCAGTCCGTGAGGAGCCACACACAAGTTCATACACAGCTTCATAAGTAAAGCTCTTTCGGACTTTTAAATGTCTATCATGGAGACAACAAGATGGTTGGTTAATACAACTTCCAGGCATTAAGCCCTGTGTCAGAGAAGCACAATGCAGCATTTATGGTTACATCAGAAGACNAAATGAATGGATTCCGCAGCGTGGCACTATTCTGAGATACAAGCTGGTTACATGGAATCTGGAAAGCTGCCTGCGTGCTGCCTGACTCGTGTGACACAAGGTCTGCAGTTAGAATAGATCTATAATAACACAGGAAATCTTGCGACAAAAGTTTAACAGTGTTATTGGTCCATCCAATTATCGCTCAAGTGTGTGGATACATTGGATTTTCTTAAATGCCCAATACCTGGGTCCAATAAAATTTCAAACTTGTTTCCATCACCCTACCGATATTTTGTGNTGTGGGCATAATGGCAATTAAAACAAATGTAGATATGTAGACACTAGATGGCAGTAGCATTACCTCTAAGTGAATTCTATATGATGAAAACAAATGTTCCAGGAAGACTAGAAGACTTTTTCTCATAGTTGTTTATCATAGGATGTAGACCGATCTTATATATTGTATA
>JABWIB010008330.1:9918-24524 GCA_016617825.1 Platyplectrum ornatum | reverse complement strand
ATTCTGAGTTTTAAACAAAATAGCGATTAAATTTGGGTTGGTATAGTTTTAAATACACAATGGGGCAGACTGGATGGGCCATGTGGCTCTTATATGCCATCACTTTCTATGTTTCTATGTAATTGGACTGAGGAACAATGGAAGAGGTCTCTGGAACAACAATAGTAATGTGCATTTTTGGGCTCGCATCAGTGAGTTCTTGTGAGCACTTTCTCATATACTGCGTAGCACCAACAGTTAAGCATGGAGGAGGTAATGTGATGGTTCACGGGTAACCGGTGTAAAAGGTGTACCACGAAAAAGTAGGAGACATCATTTCCTGACAAGATAACAACACATANGTTGTGTGCTAAGTATTTGCAAAAGAAGACACTCAAGCCATAACACAATGGATTGCCCACCTCAATTTTACTGTGCCTTAAAATATACTGGTGTGCTCAGGCTTTTCACAAATACTGTACATCATCATCATTATTAGAAATCACAATGCCCACATAAAGCAGAGAGATTGTCAGGTGTATAAGAACTTGGATGGGAGCACATGATGTCTTTCATTTTAGTATAGTTTATAAAGAGGTGTGTGATTAGTGGTACAAATTACAAGCTGTTTGGTTGTGCCTCCTACATTTAGTTTTGATGATGGATTATAATCAGAGTAACTATAGGTAGCACAGGTAGTGCTAAGAAGGTGTTTCTACAGTACACGCAGAATATCTCCCTGCATAGAAGCACCATGATACATAGCATGAGACCGGTGCATTGATTGCCCCATGCGGGACACTGCGCTGGATACTGTATGAGCTCTCTGTATGAGCTCCAGGAAAGTGGGCGGGAAAATGCAGCGTTTTGGTTGGCNTTCAACGCGCGATGCTTTTCTCATTGGTGGCTTCTGAATATGGCGTTCTGATTGGTTAGCTNACATTAGAGCCAGATGGTTGGCCGGTTGACTTCGCCGGAAGAGGTGGAGATTTGCTGTGAGTTTCGGTTGCTGCTTCGTTCAAACGACTGAACCGGCTACCGGGAATCTGGAGAATACGGGTCTTTATCAGTCATAGGACGGTCGGTGTGACGCATGAGAGTAGGTCTCGCGTTATGTAGTTAGTGTGTGAGGGAGCGAGGTGTAGAGGTGTTTGTGTTATGCTGCGGGCGCGGTCTCTTGGGCACTGTAGTCGCAGAGGTCAGACTGACTGGTGAGAGCCGGAGACGGGTGTCATTGCCGGCCTGCCTCTGCCTTGATTGCTGCAGTGACTGGTATCACATCTGAGCTGTTACCGGAGTTTCAGCTGTGTAACTTCTCCGATTGGTTTTATTTTACGATTACATCAGCAGATAATGACAGGTTACCTGCTCTGCATACTGGTGTCATATGGGAGGTAGACTGTGCTGCTGAGTGTTTTACAGGTGGGTGGTGTACACGACTGTGCAGCAGTGCGGTGTGTATATATATGTATATATATGTATATATATATATATATATATATATATATATATATATATATATTGTGTATATATATATATATATATATAAATATATATATATATATTTGTATTTATTGAACCTTGTGGAACTATCCATTAGTTGGGTTGTTGCATGCATTTGACACTTTGGTGATTAGAGATGGGTGTGAGACGTTCCTTGGGCTAACAAACTGTTACATGGCGAAATACTAGAAGTATGAGAAACAACGCCANTAATATAAACAGATATGAAAGAGAAGCCCTGTCATTTTTTATTTTTTTTTGCTTAGGTGTATAATAGAAATGCAATATTTGGTAAGCATGGTAAGAAACCATGGGGTAAGAGGGTCATTACAAGAGAGATAGGAGGACTAGGAAAGGTCTGAGGATGCCCACTGACTCACAGCATTGGACTGGGTCTTCATTGGTTTTGATTTTGCCATTTNGTGCTTCCCCAGATGCATTGTATATTCTATGTACATGGCTGTGTATATAGCTGACAGTAATGGATTATCGTGATTTGTAAGGTTAATGTTTTGAAACGCCTTGAAATCCGCATTGCATGACCACAGAAGTTGTAATTCTGATATGTGTTTTGTATGACAGTTCTGGAAATAGCCTTTGTTTCACTGTACATGTTTATAAGCCCTTAGGAATATNTTGCATTCCACAAAATTACTGTGAAAACTTGTGGTAACTTATACTGTACCTTTGTCAGTAGTATATCCTTATCTACAATTTACAGGGCAGTTGTCATAAAGCTGGTTCTTTTGAGCTGTTCTGCTGTAATCCNGGTCATTGTTTCTGGAGGGTATAGAGCAGGTGAAAACCATAACCATTGCTGCTATTTTATGTACTTTGCACCTTTTGAATAAGCCATTTTCATGTTATTGTGATAGAACCGCTTTATAGTGAATTATATTCATTTGCTTTGCTCTTGAATTGTGTAGCAGTAACATAGTTTCTTTGACGGTTTGGGCAGCTGATGTGCAAAACTTCATCTATTATTGTCCGAATGTCACCAGTTGTTATGCAGTGTCTGTTTTCTGTTGCTATCATACCTTTCAAGCCAATTGTTTTCTTGTTCATAAACATTTTAGCTGTGTAGTCTTCATAAGAACTGGAGAGCTCAGGTAGTGGACTATTTCAGACATTTTAGTAGACTGTCTGGATTCAGTCCCATTTTGTCAGTAAATATATAAACCCCTTTCTCAACATCTGGGAATGCTGCGCTTTTATCAGAGCACATGATCTCATCTAATTGTTTCCTGACTTCCGAAAGGAAAGAGGGAGATCATTTATGCGGAATTGCCTTCTGTGCTAGGGTCTTCATTGTAGCTAACATCATTTTTGTATTTTGGGGGGACAAGGTAGAGTCCTGAAGATCAAATTTCAAGTGGTGTTTCAGTAGAGCGGTTTTAAANACTCCATTAGGAAATGCGGCTTTCTTCCTTAAGTGCTATATTGTACAGTGCTTCCAGTGGTTGTGGAATAGCTTTGCATTTGGGGAAGATTCCACTTTCATCTTGGATATAGTGNTTCCATTGCAGCTGGGAGACATATGCTGTTGTCAAAAATAAGAAAATGTGTGTTACTTGTAACCGAGCACAGAAGCCCTTCTCTTAACATTAACATGATCCCTGGCTAAGGGGTCTAGACCTTGTCATGGTTGGTTGTTTCACAAGTCAGAGAATACAATGTTCAAAAGTGTTTTGGTGCTGTCCACAGTTCTTTATATTTGAGAGACTAGTTTGTCTGAAGCAGTTCTGGTCCTTTCAAGAATTGCTTGTGTCATTCAGGTACACGGGATAATCATAACAACATTGGTGATATGGCTGGAAGGTATCAGATGCAGCCATGAGATTCACTGGGAGTCAAGGGTTCATAGGAATTCATCTGCTGCAGATCTTGGTCTAGGTAACCTTGAAGAAAAGTCTTTAGACTTTTCAACTGAGAACTCTTTGAATAATTTAAGACACTTCTCTTAGATTTGANGTTACTGCTAGTAGTGGAAGATTTTCACCTTGACAGCATGGTTAAGTTATGGTTAAGCGTGTGGTGATATGATTTTCAATCTACGCCTGACTGAATTGTGTCGCTTGTGGTAAATAGGGTAGTAAAGACTTCCAGGTTTGAGGGTGAACTTGATGGTATAGTCACTAGTGGTGGGCCAGAGAGAGGATGTGTAAAAATGTTTCCAACACCCTCAGTTGTGTCAGAACTTGTATATAGTGANTGCTGTCAGAACGGCTCAGTAAAATGTTCACCATCCATGCACAGATACTTGTTTACGTGCCTTGTTTACGTAGCAAAGCTTCCAGCCCCAAAGCACCCAGTTTTTACAGGCACTAGACAAAACTGGGGCATTATGAGGGCAGGAACTTCTCCCAAGAGGTTTTTGTTAACCTTCCAGTGCACAGCTCAAGCACCAACCCATTGCTGTGAAACATACTGGCCCCCATGGGGACTAGGAATTGACCCATGTGGAGGAGCAACAACCACTATTCACATACAGCCTCTCTTTCCAGCAATGATTAGTATCCCTGACCTGTGTGGAACTTCTTTAGTGGAAAATTATTCTGTTAAGCAACTGCTTGGTGGAAGCAATAATCACTCTTATTGTATGCTGTTAAGTGGTATTGGCCTATAAATTAACATTTTTGGTTTGTGAAACGTTCATGTTGAAATTAGGTTGAAAGTTGTAGTCCAAACAAAAAAATGCAAAAAACTTTGAATGTAATTCCTTTGTGTGTATTTGTGTGCGGTTCTTTCAATGTGAGATATTACATTTTGGAATTTTGATTTATTTTTTGCAGCTTCATGAAAGAATAATCTGTGAATCTTAACAGCAGTTGTTTTACATTTCTATATGTTAGTAACTTGCAATATTGCATAAATTGAGTGACTGTTATACAAGTCTGCTAACTAGACACTTATTTAAATACAGATGGACACTTCCTTCTTGTAATCTAAACATTTAGGGCCCCTACAGCTGTATCATTTCATGTAAATTCTTTCCACAGTAACTGACTTCAGTGGGTATAGATGTCTAACAGACCCTCTTACATATTTTTAGCTGCATGCAAGTTACCAACACATTGCTGTACAAGGCTTTATTTTAATTTGGAATAGTTTTATGTAGACAGTGGCTGATAAATTTCTTTATTGATTTTTTTTATTTATTTTTTTATCCTTTTTAGAGTACAGTCGTTTTGAGTCAAAGATCCATGATTTGCGGGAGCAAATGATGAATAGCAGTATGAGCTCTGGATCCGGGTCCTTGCGCACCAGTGAGAAAAGATCCCTCTATGTCAGGTATACATTTAATAGGGTTTCTTCTTTTACCTGCACAGACATGTTTTCCAGGTATGCATAGACTTAAATCGGGAAAGTCTTTAATTTTATCAACCACACAGGGTAAAAGGATGTTTACAACTAATTATATAAAGTTTTCCAAAAGCATAGGTCAAAGTACCNTATTAACTTGTGTCTGCACCCATATTTAACACAACATTTAAAAATGTTTTAGATTTTACATGCTGGGGTAGGCAGATCAAGAGTTGGAAGAAAAGGGGAAATAGGATCATATCTGAAAATGAGAAAACACAACTGTAAGGGAAGGAATATTTCTAATGTGCAAATATACTTTTTCTTTGCTATTTTGTGTTTTTGTTTTTTCTAACTGAATACTTAACTCAGTGTTATTTCTAACTTGTACTAAACTCATTGTTTTCTGTGACTACCTTCATAGCATATTCTGACTACACTTTTAAGGAAATGCTACTGTGCAAAATTTTATTTATTTTTAAACCTTTCAATTGTCTTGTCATTAACAGGGCCCTGTTTGACTATGATCGTTCCCGGGACAGCTGCCTACCAAGCCAGGGGTTAAGTTTCTCTTATGGAGATATACTACATGTTATCAATGCTTCTGATGATGAATGGTGGCAGGCACGGCTTGTCACTCCACATGGGGAAAGTGAACAAATTGGTGTTATCCCCAGCAAAAAAAGGTGTGTGTGTGAGAGGGTGGGCTGCATATTCTAAATGTTAAAATGGAAATCATTGTTAGCCCTCGTAATAAACAACTGCTTAAATGGTGAACTTACAAAAATCTTATGACAATTCATTGTAACCTTAAACCACTGAGAAGGTTATGCTCTTTTCTTACAAGGTCGAATGTCCTGTGCTATTCAAGTTATGTCACTTGGTTATATGTGTCATTGATATCATAACNTGAGATGGGTAACTTTACTGCAAATATTTGTGTGTATTTGCAAATTGCACGGATTGAAGAGCCCTGGAATTCCAAAGCTGTCAGTGTGGATGTGTATTAAAACCAATACATAATCTGTGTAAAAATTTATTCTAATATATGGCTAGAACCACCCTGTTGGTGGCAAGTCCATTGCTTATGTCAAGACTTTCTCCAAGAGCCTTATACTGGGTTATGATGAGTTAGTGGAAGGATACAGACAGAACAAGGACAAGGGTCTGGGATAGGGCAGGGAAAATTATCAGCATCTTTGCTCTGGTAGCAGTCCAGCACTGATGTGAAGTAAATGGAGATAAATAAAAACCAGAATATTTATATACTATACATAAACATGATGTGCTGAAGGGTGACTGCTTTATAACATGTTACGTGTTATGTAGACGTTTATGCTATTTTTAGAGTTTTCAGTATCCAGCATGAAGTATCATCTATTAAATTATCTGTTTTCATTAACATACCTATCAGTTTTCTCAGTTACATGCACCACATTGTGAATAAATCTTGAGATGCTTTAATAGATGACTCTGGTCCCATAGTAAATGCATCTTTCGGTGGGTGTGAAAACTTGCGAATGTAACAAACACTAGACACGTGAAAACAAAGCATCATAGACAATGTGTCCAGCACATGACAGCTGTTTATATTAATTCTAGCTATAAATGCCTGACAATGAATACAATTATTGAACAAATTGCATGACAAATTGGTCCAGGGAAAAGNAGACAGATAAAAAAATAATTTGCACCTAAAGATTCTGCTTTCTGTTGATGTGATATGATCTTTTTGTGCAGGGTTGAGAAAAAAGAGAGAGCAAGACTGAAAACCGTCAAATTCCATGGTCGCTCTGGTATGGAGTCCAACAGAGTGAGTATAGAAGCTAGCAAGTTGTCTAATACTGCAGTATGTCTGCATTGTTCTTTTTGCTGCTTTTTGGAGTATATACTAAATCTGCTCCTCAATTATGTATGGATGTCTCTACAATATACGTTTCATAGGAGTATGCATACTAGGAGTACCTAACAATGTACTTGTAATATCACGTTTTGTATTTTTAAAGAAATATTGCCCCAAAATAGATGAAATACTGTGTTTCTCCAATAATAAGACCTTACCCGAAAATAATCCCTNGTGAATTCCCCAGGACTGAGGGCATGATGGGGATAAAAGCAGGACTGTTTATATAAATCTGTCAATGTTAATTAAAATAAGACCTACCCCAAAAGTAAGCCCTATGGTGTTTTTTTGGACCAAAACAAAATAAGACAGTGTCTTATTATCGGGGAAACACGGTAACATATATTCCTAACATTTTTTATTTATGGTAGATAAAAGTGACCATAACCCTTAAAGCAACTTTTTAATCTACTTTTGGAGGACAATAACAGTTTAAATTTTGAATCTTCAATTCCTTGAGTCTGTGGGAGCAAAATTTAGGTTGGGTCATACCTGCTATCCTTGTTAAACACTCATGCATTTCATTTTGACCCTTGCCTCTTAGTTCATCACACTGTCCCATTATAATTTTATTTTGCATGCCTTGTAAACCCATGTTTTGTTTTTTGTCTTGTTTTTATTTCCTTTTTTGTTTTCTTTTCCATTCTTGTCTCCATATCTACACTCTATGGCATTATCATTCCCGCTACCCGTTTTCTATGCCGTTCCCCATCTGCCACAGTCTATCAAATCCAAGCGTAAAAAGAGTTTTCGACTGTCTCGCAAGTTTCCGTTTTACAAGAGCCTTGTTCAGGAGACCAACAATGCACGTAAGTAAGAGAGAGAGAGGACTTGTTGGGTCGCTGAAATCGCACAGCTTAGATAAGTGGTTTGAGAGACTTTTGACTTGAATGGGTTACAAGGGCATCCACCTCTTACATTGCATTGTTTTATGCAAATTGTGTTAGGAATAGATTGAAGCTAAGTTAAAAATGGATTGTTAGTAAGTAAAAGGGAGTATACTATGTTTCTAATAAATGGGAAAGGCAAAACAGTTGAATTACATGAACTCTTGAGCTGTTAGATACCTGTTTTTCCTATCTTGAAGTTTTTGTGCATAGTAGTAGGCAAACCAATGAGCTGCTACAATATATCTGACAAAAAAGTCTATGATTAGGTCTTGTATAGGACCAAATGTTAGCACTGCAACTACATTTATTGTATAAGGACATTACATGTTTGTATGTATGTTATTGCTGATTTATTGTATTGTGAATATATGTTCTAAGCATGGCAATTTCTCTTAGAGCTGTTCATCAGATTTTAATATACAGCATGGCCAGAGCTAATGAATATAATGCTATGGTCTTTAATGGTGGCAGGTTTGGTTGTGTATACAGCAGGTACTTTTGAAGAGTGCAGTGATAACACCCTGTTTTTGAGGGGGTGGGCATGTTGGTTAATATCCAGTAAAGTGTGTTGAACTGAGTTATAACAGTGTGATTAATAGTTACTATAAAGCTTTGATATTTGTGACAGTAAGTAAACTGTGTAAGCAAACTGGTGCTATATAAAACATAATAGACAAATGCTGTATGGTAATTTGAAACCTATAGGATGTGACTTTGTAAAGCAATAATTACATTATATATTAATATCATCATTCAACACATGGTAGCATGTGAGAATTTATTTGACAGTTAACAATAAGAAAGGTACTGTGAGATCTCAAAATGACCTGTGAAATAGCTATCTATGTACTAGTGTTTAACTGTCCACAGCATACATTTTATAATACTTGGAAATACTGCAGTTTTGAATGGGACCTAACCATTGCATGCAATATATAAATTCTCCAGCTTACTCTTTTCTCTGTTCTTGGTATTGCTCATAGAAAAACAATCCAAGTGTAAAATATAATATTGAGACATTTATGGTCAGTAGATTTTANTTTTTTTTTGTCTGCGGGGACTTCTTTGGCCATTCCCTTGCCAGTGTCACTTTGTATTAAGAACAGTGTTTTTTGGGGGGGATTTTCTATGTTTTGTTTGAATAGTGACTTTTCTTTTTGGCTCTTCCTTAGTCTCTCTACTTGGCTTTCTCTTACTGTCTCTGTCTTTCTCCTCTCTCCTATCTGTAATATCAGGACTTCCCTGGCTTAAGTGACGATTATTATGGATCAAAGAGTCTGAGTAAGTCCCTCCGTGTGAGGTGGGAGGGGCTCTTATCTTCCAAATGTGGCTGTCTGTGCTTGGGGGCATGTCCTGTCTAATATGGGTGGGGGCAGATTATTTGGTGTCTTTACAATCCTCATACTATAAATAAAGGTACACCATCGCTTACGTGATCTTATTAGGATGCTGCAGTTCAGGCTAGGTAACGCACATCTATTGGAATTCCTAGAATTGAAGAAGAAATCATTATTTATTGCTTGTTGTGCAGGGTTGTCTGTAAACTATATTTATAGCAAAAACACTGGTATGTCTTAACATTTTGAGATAGATAGATAGAATCTTTGGCTTTGGAATACTGTAAAAAAAAGTGTGTTTTACTCTCCAGTCAATTTATTTCATTTTAAATGCCTCTTTTATAGAACTTTAGTTGCATATGCAACCAGCATGGACCAGTTTAACCCATCATATGATGCAGATATCTTACCAGGAAGCATAATCATAAAATAGGTTGACAACTGTTTAGTGGAGTTGCATTTAAGTGGAGTTGATTCAATATCCATGTCAAACCCCTTCCATATTCGCTTTGTGTGTGCTCAATGTGTTTCTGTGTTTTACTACCCCATGGTCAAGACAATTTATCTTTTATTACAGAGGCTGTGACATCAAATACCAGTGACAGTGAAAGCAGCTCCAGTAAGTAGATATCTGTTTGCTGTATGATTTTCATCCATTTTCCCACAGTTTTGTGATGTCTAAAAACTTTTCTCTTTACTCTACAGAGGGACAGGAAGATACAATTCTTTCATATGAGCCAGTGACTCGGCAAGAGAGTAAGTGCTTTAAGAATAAACCTATATGTTTAACATTTATATGTGGTCATTAGACTATGGGACTGACCCAGGACTAGAAGTAACAGGAAAAAATCTATAGGGTAAACTTGCGGGCATTGCCCCCTTCCTCACCCATTCTGTCTGTTACCTCCCTNTCATGTCATATTGATAGTTAAAATTGTAAGGCCCTACATAATGTGATGGTGCTATATAAAAACCTATTAATAAATAATAAATAAATCTCTTATCTACAGAATCAGTTGAGAAGTGATATTTTGTAGCTCAACTGTTTTAACATAAAATGGATGTTTGTAAGGATAAGCAAAATTGGTTATTTTCCCTCCGTACAAATGTGACGCTCACTTTACTTTTTCCTCAGAGGCAGATTATCTCCTTTTTGAACAGTTATTAGATACTCTGTATTATATCTCTAGATGTGCTATTTGTTTTATAAATAGTCACAAGTCTCTAAGATTACTGAGTTGTCAAATATACATTTCATCGTATAACTTGGTTCACAGAAATTACTTNAAATTTTTTTATACTAGTACAAAAATTCTAAAAATCTAACAACTTCCATATTTGTGTTCAATTCTTATAGTCCTTTTATACATACCAGTTCTTTAAAAAAAAAATCATTATCATATTGGAGTTTCTTTTTCATCTGCAGTATTGCTTAATAGACATAATAGTAAATTGTAATCTGTTGTGTTACCTCATGGGCTCTATAGCTTAATTGTGTTGTGTAATCTTTGCAGTTCATTACTCAAGGCCAGTCATTATTTTGGGACCTCTGAAGGACAGAATTAACGATGACCTTATTTCTGAATTTCCACACAAATTTGGCTCTTGCGTTCCACGTGAGTATGCTTGTCCCGCCCCATCAGACGTCTGTCATTTTGAACGTAGCAGCATCCTGTGCTCTCTGTAATGCAAATCTATTGCTGCAGACACCACGCGGCCGCGTAGAGAAGCGGAGCTTGATGGTCAGGACTATCATTTTGTCTCCTCCCGGGAGCAAATGGAGAAGGACATTCAGGAAAATAAATTCATAGAGGCTGGCCAGTTTAATGACAATTTGTATGGGACGAGTATTCAGTCTGTGCGTGCAGTAGCAGAAAGGGTATGTTTAATCACACATTATGTCCTTAATAGTAGCCAAAGTCATTTTTGATATGGACTATTTATTGGGTGTTTTGTTTTATTTTTACAGGGAAAACACTGCATTCTCGATGTATCTGGCAATGCAATCAAACGATTGCAACAAGCACAACTGTTCCCTATCGCTATTTTTATTAAACCAAAATCCGTTGAAGCACTCATGTAAGTAATCATTGAATTCTTTCCTGTCTGACCATATGCTAACTTTATCTTTATGGACTTGGAAGGTCATTTTTATCATATCTGTTAATTTGTCGTTTAACACATTTCTATAGCCAGCGTTGGGGGGGAAAAACCCCTTATGTAATTCTGTAATTGTGTGAAATCACTTCTCATTTGAAAAAAATGGTACCAACACAAACAATAGTTTTCCTATATGGAACCTAGTAGCGCGTGTGTTTTCATGATTCCATGGAATGTAAATAAAGAAAACCTGCTGAAGTNAACAGAAGATATGTTTGTATTTCATTTTGTATTTGTTTCCAATGTCTGATAATGTAGACTAAAAGTTAGTTCATGGGCAAATTCTTAATGACTAGAATTAAATCTGTGCTTGTACTTTTCTTATCTGATATTAATAGGTTATATTCATTTTGTGTACCTGTCATATAATGAAATAGTGTCAGCCCCTTGTGAATTCTTAGTCTGCAGTAGTACAGTAATGGAATTTAANCCTTTTAAACTATCCATAAACTTATGCGACCTGTATAACATGCTACCCATTGAAATATGTGAAACATCATAACTTAGGGCAGTGGTTCCCAAACTTTCTCAGTTGAGGCACCCTTGGGGTATTCTTAATTTTTCAAGGCACCCCAACAACAAAATTATTTCCCATTTTTTGTGAGTTTNTGAGCCAAAATAGTGTAATAATTATTTAGGTAAATACAGAAATACGTCGGGTTGATATTAGTGTTATTTTGTTACCCCTATACAAGACTTAAAATTGTGTTTCTAGTAACGTGCCACCATATTGGAAAAAACATTCCGCTGCACCCCAGTGGAGCGTTGTTGCACCCCAGAAAGCCTAGGCACACAGTTTTGGAAGCATTGACTTAGGGAAAACTTATTGGTGTTTTCAATGGAGAATCTAGNGTACGCAGTACAGTTCTGTCACCACTCCAAGGAGAAATGACATTGTAGAACTAGAGCAGGTTCAGAGAAGATCAACAAAGCTGATAAAGGGTATCGGATTATTGAGTTATGAAGAAAGGTTAGCCAGTTTATGCATGTGGACTTTTGAAAAGAGGAGTCTAAGAGCAGATATGATTACTATATACAAATACATTGTTGGTTAGTACGGAGAAAAAAAATATCTTGCCTTAGGAGCAGGACGGAGCTTTTTCATATTGAACCAGATTGCCTGTTGCTTCATCTTGATAAATTTATTAGGATCACTGGCGATCCAAAATAGGTTGATCTTGNTTGACTGGTCTCAATATATTTTTGTTTGTATGTGTCAGCTGTTGTGTTGCATGGTTGTATTACTGTTAGGGNTTTTTTTTATACCCCTCTTTCATTGTTTTAGGGAAATGAATAGGAGGCAAACCTTTGAGCAAGCTCACAAGATGTTTGATAAAGCCACCAAGCTGGAGCAGGAGTTTGGAGAATTTTTCACAGGTAATTGAAGCAAAATCTGTCTTTTTAAATAACATGCCAGACAATTATAATTGTCTGTATTTTTTAGATCTCAAGTTTGAATTCCTATCCTGAAGCATTGTTATAAGAAAATTTAACTGAATAAATGTATACTTTATATTTTAGATACATTGTAACAATTATGCATTTTATCTTCTGTATGAACATATGACTTATGATCTTAAGCTGGCCATACACGGGAACGACTTCGTTTCCCTAGGGAAAATCACCCAGTTTCCAGGCCATCCACGGGAACGATGTCGTTCCCATGATGGCCTAAAAAAAAAAAATACCCTAAAAAAAAGGAAATAAATTAAAATAAACTCACCTGTCTGATGTCTTCGCTGTGCGGCGGCATCTCTCTCCTACACGAAGAGGACGCTGTATGTACGCGACAGGGTATTNTGATGGGGATAAAAGCAGGACTGTTTATATAAATCTGTCAATGTTAATTAAAATAAGACCTACCCCAAAAGTAAGCCCTATGGTGTTTTTTTGGACCAAAACAAAATAAGACAGTGTCTTATTATCGGGGAAACACGGTAACATATATTCCTAACATTTTTTATTTATGGTAGATAAAAGTGACCATAACCCTTAAAGCAACTTTTTAATCTACTTTTGGAGGACAATAACAGTTTAAATTTTGAATCTTCAATTCCTTGAGTCTGTGGGAGCAAAATNTAGGTTGGGTCATACCTGCTATCCTTGTTAAACACTCATGCATTTCATTTTGACCCTTGCCTCTTAGTTCATCACACTGTCCCATTATAATTTTATTTTGCATGCCTTGTAAACCCATGTTTTGTTTTTTGTCTTGTTTTTATTTCCTTTTTTGTTTTCTTTTCCATTCTTGTCTCCATATCTACACTCTATGGCATTATCATTCCCGCTACCCGTTTTCTATGCCGTTCCCCATCTGCCACAGTCTATCAAATCCAAGCGTAAAAAGAGTTTTCGACTGTCTCGCAAGTTTCCGTTTTACAAGAGCCTTGTTCAGGAGACCAACAATGCACGTAAGTAAGAGAGAGAGAGGACTTGTTGGGTCGCTGAAATCGCACAGCTTAGATAAGTGGTTTGAGAGACTTTTGACTTGAATGGGTTACAAGGGCATCCACCTCTTACATTGCATTGTTTTATGCAAATTGTGTTAGGAATAGATTGAAGCTAAGTTAAAAATGGATTGTTAGTAAGTAAAAGGGAGTATACTATGTTTCTAATAAATGGGAAAGGCAANACAGTTGAATTACATGAACTCTTGAGCTGTTAGATACCTGTTTTTCCTATCTTGAAGTTTTTGTGCATAGTAGTAGGCAAACCAATGAGCTGCTACAATNTATCTGACAAAAAAGTCTATGATTAGGTCTTGTATAGGACCAAATGTTAGCACTGCAACTACATTTATTGTATAAGGACATTACATGTTTGTATGTATGTTATTGCTGATTTATTGTATTGTGAATATATGTTCTAAGCATGGCAATTTCTCTTAGAGCTGTTCATCAGATTTTAATATACAGCATGGCCAGAGCTAATGAATATAATGCTATGGTCTTTAATGGTGGCAGGTTTGGTTGTGTATACAGCAGGTACTTTTGAAGAGTGCAGTGATAACACCCTGTTTTTGAGGGGGTGGGCATGTTGGTTAATATCCAGTAAAGTGTGTTGAACTGAGTTATAACAGTGTGATTAATAGTTACTATAAAGCTTNGATATTTGTGACAGTAAGTAAACTGTGTAAGCAAACTGGTGCTATATAAAACATAATAGACAAATGCTGTATGGTAATTTGAAACCTATAGGATGTGACTTTGTAAAGCAATAATTACATTATATATTAATATCATCATTCAACACATGGTAGCATGTGAGAATTTATTTGACAGTTAACAATAAGAAAGGTACTGTGAGATCTCAAAATGACCTGTGAAATAGCTATCTATGTACTAGTGTTTAACTGTCCACAGCATACATTTTATAATACTTGGAAATACTGCAGTTTTGAATGGGACCTAACCATTGCATGCAATATATAAATTCTCCAGCTTACTCTTTTCTCTGTTCTTGGTATTGCTCATAGAAAAACAATCCAAGTGTAAAATATAATATTGAGACATTTATGGTCAGTAGATTTTA
>JABWIB010008327.1:0-15000 GCA_016617825.1 Platyplectrum ornatum | reverse complement strand
ATACTGTAATATGTCGGCAAAGACTTGTAACCTGCAATGGTGGTAATTTATTTTATACTAAACAATTTTAATGATATAATGTGCTGAAATATCCTGTGGAAGCTAACAATATAAAAGCAGCAGCTCAAACCAATTTTAATTAAAAGTGACAAAATGAAGGTAGTGCTCTTTACTGGACGCCTACTCCTATAATTCTGCTAGATTCTATATTGTGATGATACCACATTGATTTTGAGTGACATCTTTAAATGCATACTATAACAGACTCTATTGTAACATATGCAAGTGAACAAAGCAATAAGAAATAGAATTATTTAACTATTTAATGTTCTTATGACTGGTTGTCAGATATATTAATTGGTAAGATTATGTATACCACCTACAGAAATGCCACTGTGCACACATGGTCAGTTTTGATAAAATAACTCTATGGTTGACCAGAGAACAAATTGAAGGATTTGTTTTCCCTTCTCTATAAATCCCACCTGAAGCCATTGATCCATGTTACGCCCCCCCAAAATGATCCTGGGAAGCACAATGCTTTAGGAGGATGACGCTCTTAATATGATATACACAGGAGACAACATGGCTCCTTCGCCAAACAAGAACATCAAACAAACCTTTAGTAGCAAAGAATAAAACAAAGGCAACAATAACTGTATAGTTACCGGGCTCTATTTATTCATGGAGATTACTAGGGTTAGCAGCAGAATTAATGTTAACAGAAGTGATGACAGAATACTGAAATACAGACTACAAAAGGTAGCAGTGTACAATAAAACACTGGCTGAGAGCTTCAGAGCTTGAGAGTACAGACACAAATCAGTGCAAAAATACACATGAGCAATCCCAGGCTGCAATGTAAAGGGTGCAAATTAATGGTAAATAATTAGCATGCAGGAAAATTCTTTACTTGTGCATATAGAACTCACATACTGAATGATCAGTATGGGAAGCTGGGAAACTTTACCTCCCACCCCTAATTGCTTGCTTTCTTAAATTTGCTTCCCTTGTAGTTTAACATGGTTTTGCTCAGGTCTATACTTACCACCTATTTTGATCTTATGATGGGCAAGATGCTTTCTTTCCCTATGGGGGAAACCTCTCCTGCCATACAGAGGGCAATCCACACAGACTCTACCTTAAGACATATAACAAGGAAGTGCAATAGTCTGGATTGTACATAAGGGCTGAAGCAAGCCAGTCCTCACTATACAAATTACATCCCTCCCCCTGTCCCCTGTGCATGTGTCTGAAACGCACATGCACCACTGTGACTGGTACNTAAATTGCGTAGTGTACATAAATTATGTAGTGTCCGTAGAATGGAGTGTGCCATCCGCCCATATTTTTATTTACAAAATAATTGATGCATACATGCCATTTTTATGTTTTTAAGTCTTGTTAGGTCATTAATCACCTAAATGCTTTTTCCTCCTGTTCCAGACCTCTGTTGCTATATTAAGCTCTCATTTTCGGGTACAACACAATTCTGGTCTTACATGTGCTTCTGGCAATGTCTGTGTGCTAATGTGGATCACTTACTACTCTGAAGTGCAACTATTATCAGTTATTTTACTCCAGTAAAGTACAATAGTTTGGTTCTATTAACCTATCCTAGTATAGTGTACCACGTCTAGCTAAATCCCCAACATCTCACTTACTCTAATACAGTACAGAGCTTTAGTCTACTCTATGCTACAGAGCACAACTAGTACTTCCATAGTTGTGTAACCCTCTTGTTGTGTCTTTGTGACTTTATATTTGTTTATACTTCTATATGCTTATATACCACCACGCTTACTGCTTAACTTGTGTTATTTTATACAATGTAACACAATGTATATTTCACCTGGAATTCTACACTGGTACAGTAACCAAAGTTACCTAAACTTCCAAAGAGGTAGCCATAAATTAGTTTGTGCCTTGTACCATATTTACTTTGCACATAGTGGGTTTGTTTATATTTGCAGCCCAACTGAGTAGCAAAATGTATCCCTATCCTAGACTGCCCAGGGATATCTGGCATAGTACAGTCACATGAATGAAGCCTTTTTTTTTTTACATTTTTATATATTGCATTCTAAGGTCTGGGACTGCTCTTCAAATGCCACATAAAGTGAAGCCAGAGCGCAGCAATGTGTCCCTAGCTAAACTGAGGTCCAACAACTGTGACAATGGGGTATATTTACTAAGCGGTGAGATTGCAGTGAGATTGGAAAGTGGGTAAGTTGCCAATGGCAACCAATCAGATTCAAGCTCTCAGTGTCATTTTACACTCTGGAAAATGTGAACTCAAATCTGATTAGTTGCTATGGGCAACATCCCCACTTTTCAATCTCACTGCAATCTCACCGCTTAGTAAATATACCCCAATGTGTAGTAATGTAGGCCATAAACATATGTCCTTTCCAGCTTTTTCAGTTGTACATCCAATCATTCAATCAATCAAAAAAGTAGTGTTTGTTACAGTGGATTAAAAATATCTATTAATTATCATTACATATAAACCATAAAATCAGATAAAAGACAAAATAAATAGATAAATAAATAAATAGACAGACTAATACAGAGCGATTCTACCAAGTGTTTCGATGTGAGAAGGCTAATCCAGTGTCAAACGAACCGATATACAAGACGTGTGTTACAACCTCTAAGGGATGTAAGAGTCTCTGTTCCTGCCAATCACCACTAATGGCAACTGATCGGAGATTGACAGGAACAGAAACTCTCACATCCCACCAAGACAGTCTGGATTGTTCCAAGGTTGTTTACATTTGTCTTCATCTGAAAGATGGCCAAGGCCTTTTGCTTTATGTCCACACTGGATTAGCCATGTTATTAGTGCATTCATTAGTGCGTACATATAGTCAATTAGGGGCCACTGTAAAGCATAATTACTATTCCCATTACATATAACATTATACCATCCACTTGCAATTAGGGGGAAGGAAACATCTGCATTGTGCTGGGCTGTTTTACACATTTACTCTTTTTTCATGTTTTGTTCTGGGTCTAGTGTGGTACCCTAAAAGTGGAACCATCAATTTTTTCGCTACTTCTGTCAAAGACATAATAAACTTGCACATATGATTTTATGGCTTTTTTATTTCATGTGAATTATTTTTATACAAACTATAAATAAAATTGTAAATCTGGAGTGCTGAATGCAAGGTTGCCTCTAAATAAAACATAACAAAACTGTCAACTAGCATTGGCATAACATGTCTCTGAAAACCAGGTACTCATGGTGCTCTGCTTATGAATGTGAATGACAGTAGCAGCATTAAAAATGCTTCCATAAACGTTATTGCCTGCTCTATGTTAAAGCATATACAATACAGTCATCTGCAATTAATACTAACTTTATTCATTGTAAACAATAATAATTAATTATTAAATAAATACAAATTAACTATGAATTATTTTTAATCATTATTTTGTGGGACAAAGGTGGCAGATAAAGTTATCAGCTGTGGACCATCCCCTAAAGAGAGCTAAAAAAAAGGGGGTTTACATATAGGTGTGTAGCTTGTTGCTGATGTGATGTATAATACCCCGTTCAGATTGCAAAAGAACGCCGTTGTTTTCAGTGAAAACGACGGCTCTAGTGAGAAAGGANCCGTTTGAAGGCAATCTGAACGATGCCTTTTGAAAACGGCGCCTTAGGATCGGCGGCTTCCAAAGCCGCCGAAAAAGAAGGCTTTTCGCCGGCTCGCTTAAAGCAAAGTGAACGCGTCTGGAGCCGGCATGCCGGCTCCAGTGCGTATGAGGGGAGGTGATAGGCTTAAAAAGACGTGATCATTATGATCACAGTCTTTTTAGGTTCCCTTCCCTACACACAGGACGCCGGCTTCACTGTAAAGCCGGCGTTTCCTGAAAGGTTTTTTACTGGAAACCGCCGATTTCGTCGGCTTTCAATGATGGCTCTGCCTGCGGCTTTTTGCCCACAGGCAATCTG
Organism: Platyplectrum ornatum; assembly: GCA_016617825.1. Classification (NCBI taxonomy): domain Eukaryota; kingdom Metazoa; phylum Chordata; class Amphibia; order Anura; family Limnodynastidae; genus Platyplectrum; species Platyplectrum ornatum. Next base: position 11,039 of record JABWIB010008327.1, on the reverse strand, counting down.
AACGCGGCATTAGCAGCTTAAAAGTCACTCACTCATATAAACCTCATATAATCTGATGATCCCCAATAATGCAATTCTGCAGTTTAGGAGGCCCATGAGTCTTTATCAAGATCACAAAATGAACTTTTATGAATGCTTGCAGCTTTTATATTGACTAAAACAATTAGATGTGAAATACCTATAGATATATGCTCTAGTCTCTCTTCAGAACGCACAATTTTTCGCATTTTACCTATAGATATATTCCTTCTGTAATTGCACAATTAGTTATAGATAGCCCTTTGTATATAGATTTCTAAATGTAAACATACCCCCTTATCAACCTTTGTTTCCTTAAATCTACTCCTGGACATTTAACAGTGTCTATACTTCTTACTTAAGCTGGGCATACACTATAAGATTAATTGTTCCAATCGTAAGATTGGACCAATTTATCTTATAGTGTAAGCCCAGCTTTACAGTTTGCTTGTGGTTCCTAGTCTAGGTATAAGTTGGGTAACTCCCAAGCTGGTGCAACCCCAATAAATGCAGCAGAATCAGGCCTTTGTGTTCAGTCCATAATTATTATTAAGTATTATTATACCAGAAATGTTCCAAAATGGGCTTTCTGAAAAAGGTACATTACGCACACTGGGATATCATGTACAGCAAAGATGTATTTTAAAAAACATTTGGATAAATCCAAAATAAACTATTACTCACCTGACTGTTCACTGGTTGTTTGAGGCCATCCAATGACTTCTTAAAGCATATCCCATATTTTAAAAGTCATCCAATGTGTTAAGATTATTACTAAGGAGACAAAAAAACAATAACATGTGTTAAGGTATGAAAGCAATTTTATGTTGGATNGATATTTGCCCAGTTCAAATTATGATACAGTTTTTACTGGCTATAATACCATAAAAAAGCAAGCAGAAAACAAGCATAATTCAAACTAACATGGCTATAAATAAACAGTTTTGGTTGCCAAGTAATCAGGGCATATTGTATTTATATGCAGACAAATCTATTGCAGAAATTTTTAGGAAGGACGTTGGCTTTAAGTAGAACAGTGGCAATAAAACAAAGTCTAAAGAAAAAATAAAAACTCAATTTAAGTTAACACGAAGGTGAAAAATCTGTAAACAGTATGCATTATTGGTATTATAAAACTATTGTAGCTTTTAAGAAAACCAAAAAATANAGGATAAAGATCATTAACTAGTATAAGAAGGCACATCATCAAAAAATGCCTATATCAGGACTCGTCGAAAGCTGGAGGCTGCTATTTCAGCAAGGAGCCAAGGGTGAAAATGGATGCAGCATTGCTAAAGCTCTGTAGTTGCTTCTTCAGCGCATTCTCGGCACAGCCAGGCAACGCATGCCACAAGGGAGAGAAAAGAGGTAGACAGGTCAATTTAGCTAAAAAGACACCCTAACCTAAAACTAATTCTAACAAAAGGTCTGTTAAAGTTTTTTGTCTTTACCAAGTGTACTGATAGATGTAAAAAAAAGTCTACCACAATATGACCACAGGAAGTGAGTTTTTTCAGGATGGTCGTTGGTAACCTCGAAAATCAATTAGAGTTCTATAACATTGTTATTTTTAGGACTCATGAACTTGTTTGGAGCTATAGCTACACTGATGGATGGGACAAGACTGAAAAGCATTTTAGAAGTGGTGTATGGTGAAAATGATGTATTGCATATATTAAGTGGTAAAGCAGTTGCAAGAGCTTTCAGAGGCAATCTTATATGATAATTGTCTTTATCAACTTGTGCAATCTATTGTAGACGACACTCATGGATTTACAAATTCACTAATAGATTACACTGAGAATATGTATTTTTTGTCGCTTAAAGGGTAAAACCACTCCTGAAACTGTTGTTACATCTAATGCACGTCACACGTCATTGTGTATGAGTACGAGGAGTCAATGGAAAGCAGCAGCACAGTATGATTGGACAAAATGTATTTTCCATTGCTTTTAAGAGAATTGACAAAGTTGAGAATCTGAGTAGTTCCCTTTGCAACATCGTCACAGTTGCAAAGGGAAAAAGTATATATCTGGCTTACTCCTCCAGCGATTTCTTGTTCTGTCTAAGACAGGACAACTAGATTTAGAAGTAATGAAGAGGTATTAGCTTCACTGTTTGAGGACATGCACATTGTGAGAAAGGTAACTGTTCTGTCCAACGATCCTTTAATAAAGGATAATACACATAAGAGAAGGCAAAAATCATCCAATAGTTCACTTCAACAGTGATACTGAATTTGAAGGGATACAGGAAGAATTACTTTTAATGGGATGTAAAAAGATGTAAAATAATTTATTACATAATACTTAAAACATCAAATTAATCAATGAGTAAATGGTGATGAGAGGCTGTATGCTTTGCAGTCGAATAGTAACTCCGACATGGACAAATATAAAAAGCCACAGTTAACAGCGCACAGGAACGTTCCACCATGCTAACTGTAAATGATACTGAATTGATAATTCTTCTCCTATATTAACGTCTTCCTCCCACTGAGTCTTCTAACAAATTCCCTTGTCTAAGAGTATTGTATCTATATGGTTCACTGTTGATCCTTAATTTTGATCCCTTAGACAAATATTGTTGGTTGAAATGAATCCCATGAAATGTATTTAGGAAGATGTAAAATTTGAAAGATATGTACAATACACTGTAGATTTTCTATCATTTGATGTGACTTATAATAACATTAAGATTTGAGTTACTAAGTAAGATAGTAGAAAAATCTGTTGCAGGGAACTATCAAACTAGAATTAGGTCAGAAGATGATTTTCTGCTAGGCTGGAAAGAAGGAAAAGCAGCTGCTTGTTTATCATTAGAGAAATAAGGCATAAAAACATATGTTGTACTTCTTAAGAGCAAACTCACACATTCAGCTCCTTTTTTGTTTTGTTTAGAAATGTTAGACAACTGAGCTGTGGAGAAAATTGGAGAGAAAATTATATTCGATCTTATCCAGGGTCTAATATTACTAAACTTTGAAATTATAGGTGAGGGTGAGGGTGTTGCCCATAGCAACCAATCAGATTCAAGCTCTCAATTTCCTTTAACATACTGGAGAATGTGAGCTTAAATCTGATTGGTTGCTATGGGAAACATCCCCGCAGTTTAGTAAATTTAGGCCCTAGAGTAGACTATACAGGAAACTCTGAAATCATCTATACATTTCTAGAATTACTGCTGACAGTGTCTTGAGAAAGACTTTACCAAGGCTTCCTCAGTGAAAGACTCACACCCTTCTCAAGTCAACAGGAGCTGATAGGTGAAGATCATTTGTCAAGTTTCTTTAGCGTTTAATTTATTATTAAAAAAGTAAAACATAAATGTAAACACTGACAGAGCCAAGTCAGTTCTGCACAGATTGTAGTTCACACTCCATAGTAGGAGTCAATAACATGGTAATGCCCAATATTTATCTTTAAATGTGTGAAAAAGTACTACGAGCAAACCTATTGCTGCCTAACTGTATATCTGTATTGTTTGATTCCCATCAGTCATTTACCTTACAGATTTTTTAAGTTAATTTGTGATGAAAATAGATTTTTCTATTACTGTGATAATTAGGGAAAGCTGTCATTGTGCCATAATAAATATACCCCAAAAAAGAACAATATACTGGCGAGACAATCCTATAACCTGTAGGGACATATTCAATTGAGTGCATAAATCTTTCTGGAATGTAGGTTCCTAGACATAAATCATCTGTGTAAATGACATTACAGTGATCTATAACAGTGTATATGCCTGAATAATTACATTTAGAAGCACTTATCATTAACAATAAATATGCTGCCTAATCTAAATACAACTTCCTGTTGTATTACCCCAGCCAGACACACATTGGCATTTTTGCCAGACAATTACAGTTATAATCTCCTGGATAAAGACTGATTGACAATGTCAGTACAAAAACGTGACCCGTGGAAGCAGAAAAAACATTTGTTAAATCTGGAAGCCTGTTTTAAACCGCGTACTAAACAAGACATCCACTGTCAGCAAAATGCACATACGCCATGCTTACTGCATTGAAAACTGGGCTATGACAACACAAAATCCAATTATTTGCTTAATCTTCAGGAAAAGAAATGTCTTGCCTGGGCCAGAAAAGTGATTAAGTGAGCAACAGACCGAATGACAGAGAATATGAAATGTACCTGTACAGTACATAGAATATATTTACCATGATTATTACACATTTCCTTAGGAATATATATATATATATATATATATATATATATATATATATTTACAACAGGGGACATGATTATAAGTTATATGTTATATATCCCACACAACATGCACCTACTATTGCCGGTCACAACAACAATACCGTAAACAGGTTTTATCATCATTGCTAGATTAAAACAGAAACATATTACATAGACAGGGGCACCATGCCGACTGCTATAATGTGTTTCCAGGCACTGCTACTCTTCATCATCAGCATGAAACTATAATCTGATATCCTGATCGTTGTTTTATATACAGGTGTATGACACCAATAGCTTTAATATATATTTTTATTTTCCGACCTACTATTAATGGCTATAAGGTATTCTCTCAAAAACTTGGGATTCACAAGAAACCCATATCTAGTCGATCCCTTTACTGATATTGGATTTATTCATATTGGCTTCTTGTTGGTCAAAATAGAGCTGTTCTCAGGTCAGTACTGAGTACTGGGTTATTCTAGGTCAGAAACCTCCATTTTAATATGCACAAATAGAGCACACAAAACCTAAAAACAAATAAAGAAAAATAACAATAGTAACATATGGCATTATACTAAACATCAAGGGGAAAATAACAATGCATATGTGCTAGTGGCTATATGTAAGAATGCTAAATTTGTATCATTATATTTAAACTGCACAGTGTGTTGTGTTGCAAGGGATGAAGTTTACTATTCAAACCAGGGCNCGAAGTGGGGGTATATACAGGGGTATGTCATACAGTCACTTTTCCCACAGATTTAANTGATTAAATATTAAATATTATAAATCTCCATTGACTACCGCCACTTCTAAGTCCATACCCCCATTTNTTCATTTCCGCTTCAAGCACTTATTTAAACGGCACAGTATAGATGTGATAAATATCCACCCCACAATCAAACTTTTACATTTGTTAGTGAGGATGGATAAAAATGTATGGGGAACTTATCAGGCTTTCATGTAAGTGATATAAGTGGGCCACCATGCACTTATATGAAACAAGAATACAATGGGGATCCAATATCTTTGCTGTCGCTGTGTTTGTAGCTTTAATCAAANAATTATTTTAAGTTCCAGTCCTTTATAGTAAAAGCATGCACATGAATAAAGTTTAATCACTATCTTTTCATGACTCATGATTCNGAACTGCCCTAAATTCAGGAGAGGTGGCAACACTGGTATAAATAGTAGGTAATGGCTAAGATCAGGACACTAACAATTGTAAACCGAGGAATGTAGGTTAAAAAGCAATTGAAGAGAGGGTAATTAGGATAGCATTGGATTGGTCAGTGGTACTTGACCTGATTCTATCGTTGGTAACTGGTACACAACACAAAAAGGTTGAGAATCACTGTTCTGAATTTTATTACTTGAATTTGGATTTGTACTATGTTTACTAATAATAGTTTAAGAAGACAATGCATAGGTTTCTTCTTAAGCTTGTCAATAGATGAATTGTAGTAATCAAACAGGGCCATGGGTTGAAAGCACTGTATGGGCATACAGTTACAGCTCTGAAAGCGGTTCCATCAACTCAGTAACAGTTCAAAAGCAAATTTTCCACCCATAAAGATCAGTGATATTTATTAAGTGAAAAGTGGTTGCACAAAATGTCCTTTTTCTTTTGCTGTCAATAATGGGCACAATGAATAGAGCACAAAGCAATTGAAAGTTCTCAGGTTTCCATCAGTGTAGTGTTACTTTGGGACAAGGATGTTAACAGCTCTAGTTACCCTGCCAGGGAGTGGCAGACATGCAGCTTTCAATCGAGGGAGCTAATAAAATTACATGGTCACTTGAAGCAACATCACACAATCACCTACAGGTTACCCAGCAGAGCATTAACAATCAAGTAATATATAGGCAATTCCTCTGGTCTATTATCTACCACTGTGCATGTGATTTTAACAGGGAATACATTTCTAGGTTTTATGCACAACCCACAAGTTTTACTATAAGCCTTAAAAGAAAAGTTTTGTCTAAGTTTATTGTATTACACACAAATGTGAACAATTCCAAACATATCCTCCATAACTACAAAATGCTTTACATGTGGGAATAGAAAGGTCATCCACAAGGCAAGGCATGCGTGTCACCTGCATATTGCTTTAACCAAATGTATAAACTATGAGANGGTTAAGGATTATCGGAAAAGAGAAGGGAAGTTATGAAACTTAATTCAATACCCAAGAGGTACAAATGAACAGCTGAGCAATCACAGGGACAATAAAAATACATGATGGATCCAACTAATTACATGAGAATTCCCATCTAATCTGCTCCTGAGAGTGAACAGACAGGACCTGTCTCATATTCCAACCTGGCATTCTGCCATTCTACACAAAACACCTGCAAACCTTCCTTTGTCCAAACTTCTTTTGACCTTATTCAAAACAAATGTATTCAATTCGTTACTATAGACTTCTGTACTCAGAACACAGTGCAGTATTGTTGTGATAAAGACCAAAACTAAAATCAATGGGACAACATTATAAATCAAAGTAAGTTGTTTTTCTTAACCAATATCCAAAAAGTTGAAAGAACTAAATTAAAATCACTGGTATCCCAACCTAGAATGTGCCATGAAGAATTGCATGTGTGTTTATTGTTCATTTCCATGCCTGTCTTGATACTGNTCATTGAAACCACTAGCTTGGTTAAAGCTCAGGAAACCTCAGACACGCCAGCTTAACGTTACAACAGTTGAACCCCATTTTCTCACGATTCGGATCAGAAAAAGTCAAGCGGCATGCAAAGGGTGTTAGTTCTATGTATGTGGAATACCATGGGCGGCGGTAAGAAAGCAAAGCAGTAAGGGCCTATATTGATGCTTTCTCTATGTGGCCCTTCTCAATGTGGACACTCAAGGTATGTTCCTGAGTGCAGAAGGGACGCATATGAGAGTATAGTGTTAGAATGTGGCCTCATAAATACCGTATATACCATTGTTAATAACAAAAAAAACCAACCTAACAATACTGTCCTCTGCAGTAAACATTTTAATGATGATGATGTAAGAGTGACAGTATGCATGACTTCTGCCAGCATAGTGTTGCCCATACTTTCAGACTTCACATTAATTCACTGCCTTAGCCTGGGTCCTGGGAGATTTGGCACCTCTCCCGGGAGAATTGAAGAATTCCAGGAGTCTCCTGGAAGTTTCGGGAGAGTTGGCAAACTTTCTGAATAAATATAGATGATATAGCATTCTTTAAACATTTCTATTAGATATAGTATTTTCATAATACACAAAAACACAATTGCAGTTTAGGTAACCAAGATTGGTACAAACAAAAGAAATCCATAGCAATATACTGTAGGCCTTAGAAGCTTCTCCCAGATGTGAAGCTACATTAACGCATTGACAGTTCAGAATCTACTGGGTATGATCCAGTTTTTGTTTTTTACAACATCTGCTGTTAGTTGTGTAACATAAATGATCACTCTAGCTCTCACGTAAAATAAATGTGTTTAACTGAGCAGCATTGAGGACAACATGATAATAGAAAGGAATAGAGTAAACAGAATGAACTTTGGACTGTACATTTCAGTTTTATCATGTACTTTATTTGATTATTCACATACTTGTAAATCTAAACGTNGAATTTTTGTCTATAAGACAGTGTGTGGTCAGCTTTAGTGATATTTGATGTGATAACCAGTTAACCAGATTAATGTTTAGTGTAAAGGCTTGGCTCAATATCAGGCAGTGTGTCCACCCCCCCCCCCACACACACACACACACACACAATGTGATGTCAGTGACTGTTTCGCATAGGACTGAATACAGTATTTAGGCTATAACCATATGTAGGAAGAAAACAACATTGCACATATGAGCTTAGCCAAGCCTTTACTGCATGATTTAAATATCTTAGCTCATCCAGAATGTTCACCATATTTCATACTCCCAATCACATGTTTCGCTTGGAATTTTTTGCACTTATGTAACATGTCAAACTGCCTTTAAAAAAAAAAATAAACTGCTTCACAAGGCAAATCCCACTTCATACTAGGATATAACGCAAACAGCTTCTATGACCAGTAGACATAAAACCCTTTAACTCTGAATATTAAAATAGAGCCACTACCCAGTGAGTTATACAGAAGTTCAGAATAAGAGCCATGACTATAACTAATGTATCTTCACCCTGGCAGAAAACCTTATAAATAACCTTATAAATAAGGATACCTGAAACCATCTATTCCTCTGCATGCTATACATAGGTATACTGCCTACTTAGTGAGGATGCATAGCCCCAATAGGCTTTGAAGTCCTGTTACGTGGCAGTGAAATGCTGACAAACAGAAGTGCAGCACTTCTAATGTTTGCCACTTCCTAGTTCTTTTGGACAGCATGTAAGATATGTTTACGAGCGGCATTCATCAGATTAGAAGCTCAATTCAGTGTGAGACATGAGGAGTGCATTCTTGCGTGCTGCATCTATGCCATCTGTCACCTCGAGTACCCACCGCTGGAAAAAATTCCAGTGAACACACACACTCGCACTCAGACCCTATCATTGAAATTTCAACAGTCAAGCTTCAATGTCCCTTCAGTTTTCTTCAACTTTGACCTAACTCTACCCTTCCTCCAGAGAAAAGGAGAAAGACAACAGCCCAGCAAGTGGGACACGCAAAACAGACAGTCTTTGTTCCCTTCTTTTTCTTCATCTGGCCCATTTCTTTTGAGGTAAAATGAATGAAAAGGCTTTACCCAGTGTTTAAGGAGTGGACATAAAGCGGAGCGCCCGCTTTAATCTACCTTACAGAATATTGTTACAAATCCCCTCGATATATATCTTCAGTAAGTGGACGTTCGTAATCTGAGCGTCATTACATGAGAAAAATGAGTGTAAATGCACAAGCGGCAGAACACAATCACACGTCTGTTTTCCTCCTGATAGACAACGCACTGCCACAAAAAAGCAGAGAGGGTTTTTTTTTTTTCAAACCACGTAACTACTTGTGTGTTGCCCAAGTAGAAGTAATCAAAGACATGCTGTGATGTCTGAACAAAAGAATAGAATACTTTGTCTTCCCTTATCGCCGAAGTGTTCCTTCCATGGTGCTACTGAAAGAGTGTGAGAAAGCATGAGAAATATTATCAGACAAAATGATGTATGCTGCATTGTTTGAATAGCTAAGCCCACTGCAAAGGCTCTCAGATTCATGACATCTTTCATAGCTCATGACCTCCCACAGTATTCCCTAGTCTTCCCCAGGCTAGTGGGTTTTATTCATGCCGTGCTCTCTCACTTCAGCATAACTTTCTATTCTGTACCTTTATGGTTCTTGGACTGTGATCGCACAAAATGATCATTAAAGCATAAAAACAAAAATATCAGGCAAGTGTTCAAGAATAAAAAAAATAAAACATAAAAAAGAGTTTAGGACAATAAGGAAAACAGTGCTGTCTATTCAGATGCAAAGTGCCTATGCTTATCATGCAGCTTTATCCCAACTAAATATCAATTAGTGTTGTGCTATTTTTATGTGAGAATAGGCATTCCTCGATTATTCCTGAATATGTGAACTGGAATAAAGCGTTGCATCAATGACATCAAGTCACCTTACAGAAAACCACTACTTATTCGGGAACACTCAGACATATAAAGGTCAGTGGAAATGACCTGGCATGTGAGGGCTACAGCTCTGTATGCTTAACTGAAAGGAAAAGAAAAAAAAAGCACAAAAACNGTATTTGCACTTGGGTAGCATCTGCGGAGAATACAAAACCAGCTCTTCCATTTATTTTCACTGGCAAACTTTTGCACTCTGTAGTCAGCCTTTTCTGCAAACATTAGAGCACAGAGGACATATTCGTATGCAAATCCTCATATTGTTGTATTTTAGCCAATTAGCTGCTTGGTCATCAATATGACATGCAATGTTCTACATGTAAATGGAAAGCTGGCTCAGGGTTCTAAACTTCAGAAAAACACAAGTTGCTGGTCCAACATATTAAACTAAGTACTTTTAGAGCCTTTAAAACTCATTTGTTGCTTTTTTTATTTTTCGGGGAAAAAAACATTGCAACCTTCAATACAAGTAAAAATAACAAATTCATGTTTTGGACTACTTATAATCAACAAGAAACTCCTTGAACCTTTCAAAGTGTAATAGGTCATGAAAAAATGCACTTCCCTATTCAATTAGACATTGTGGTTTGAAAAGCCACAATTTGTGAAGCATAAGGTTACCACATAATATTTAAAATATCCCATTGGGGTATTTAAATGCTCGGTAGCTTCCATAAAAGATGGGAAGATTAAAATCAATGCACTTCACATTGATTCCTGTGCAGCAAAAATGNCACATGCTTATAACACAGAATCCCCTTTTTATGTATGTAATGCAAAGTTCAAATGTAAAGAAACTAAAAAGAATTATAAATATATTTCGAGACAGTACATTGGGAAGAACGTGAAGGCCTACAATTTACTAAGCGGTGAGATTGAAAAGTGGGGATGTTGCCCATCAGATTCGGGCTTAAATTCACTAAGTGGGGAGTTTGCAGGGGAATTGAAAAGTGGGGATGTTGCCAATGGCAACCAATCAGATTTGAGCTTTTTTATATTGGAGAATGAGAGCTCAAATCTGATTGGTTGCTACGGGCAACATCCCCACTTTTCAATTCCCCTGCAAACTCCCCGCTTAGTGAATTTAGGCCTCGGGCTCACATTCTCCAATGTGTAAAATGAAACTGAGAACTTGAATCTGATTGGTTGCTACGGGCAACATCCCTACTTTTTAACCTCACTGGAATCTCACCTCTTAGTAAATTTAGGCAGAAGAGTCTAA
>JABWIB010008324.1:6367-16920 GCA_016617825.1 Platyplectrum ornatum | reverse complement strand
TAATAGGCACCCCGTCCAATCAGCTAAGAGTGATGTCTGCCATTCAGAATGTACCAGGCTTAGATACAGGCTTCATAAAAGAGAACAGGAAGTTCTTTCCTATGCTGAAGCAGAGGACTACTGGGCATCACTGAACTGGGCACTTACTGGATGCTACGATGAACATTCTAGTTTATGGTGCTACTGATAACAGGGAGTTTTCCCCATGATTCTAGTGAATGCCATTTTAAGTCACCAATTCTTTCTCCACACTGTTGGTGTCCATTGGTCCAATGTTCTTCTTAAAGTATCTTGCAGATTCCAGTCATATTAACCTTATGAATTCTAACAGACTTGGTAGAAATCAGCAGCCTAGTTATTCCAACATACATAATTACAGATTCACAAACTTTTCCTTATGACTGTATTTCTCAGCTCTCAAAGTCTCAGCTTTGTCCTTAGAAGAGAAAGAACTCTCACACATAGGACTTTCTAATGTAGAAACTGCTTGAAGATGAGAATACACCAGCAAACTTCAAAAGCAATTGTCACCCAAANCTCTCCAAAGACCTCTCCTTCCCCAAATGCAAAAACACATGATGTCAATGATCCAGAGTGGAGTAACTTTTCACCATATGTCACCATATACCACCATAATCGATGCCCCTTTTCTCTGTGTGCTATTCAGAGGTTCGTGTTTCAGCTGAGGCACTAATTTGTGGATCACCAGAAGTCATCGGCCATCAAAAAATCTGACCCTGATTTTTTTTGTCCTTTGTATCAATTTATTAAAAAATCTTATTATGAATGTATTATATGATGCATATATGTTTACTTACTTTAGATCAACAGTAAATAGACTGAATAGTTTGATTTAATTTTTGAACTATACAAAAAGTATTAACATTTATATAATGGTCATTGTTTTTAACTGCTGTTTTATTTGTAATAAAATAGCTATGCTATGGACTGTTTAAAATGTTTACAACAAACAATAGAAAGTTTACCTCTATGTATAGATGACAATGTCGCCAATGGAATTAGGCTCTACGTTTTCTTACTTTTCTGCCAATCACAGGAAATAGTAGAGATTGATCACCAGCACAACCTCTATTTATGCTCTATATTGAATACAAATGACAAATGTTGAAGCAAGTTCATACTGAAGAAAAGCCAGAATATTGGACATGTTTGTTTTTGGCACTTAACTCAGCTACAATAAATTGCAAGTAAACAGTTCCTAATTTCTTAATTACAGTTTGCCTGAACTTAAATGAGTAAATGACTCTTTTTTTTATGCATTCACACTTTTCTGATTTGGAATGAAATATTGAAAGTTGTAATTACCCAATATTAATAAAGCAACTAATATGTTTAAAATGTGCTTGATAAATGTTTTCCTGAAAATTATTGCAATGTTGACTTAAGTGATCAAAAGAGGAAACTAAGTGCAATCCATCATCTTAGCATAAAAACAGTGAAATTTAATAAATGTTATAATTGAAAAATAGGCACTTTTTGAAAAACAAATCCTAAACTGTAAATCCATTTTAGCAGATATTGCACCATACTCTGCCAAGAAACAGATTTTCTGACAATTCTCTCTTTTATTTCTCTTCTCACTCCCTCTCTCTCTCAATCTCTCACTCTCTCTATCTCTCTTTCTTTACTCATAGTGACAAAGAACTGGATTCAGACCTCCACATCAGCTGCAGTCAAACTCTGTCCAACTCTAACTCCCACACTATTTCTTTTATATACTACAATAATTGAGNCCTTTAACTGAAAGTTAGGATGAACCCTGTCCTTATTATTAGCATACTTCCCACCTTGTGTAATAGAATTACACAAGCCATGAAGAGGCGTAATGCGAAACGCACGTAGCTGTATCCCTGTACACACTGCACGCTGAGATATAGTGAATAGGAGCTGCACTATCTGACCTGTGCACACAACGATATAGCAAATACAGTCTGAGTGACACGAGTGTAATTGAGCCGGCCGGCTCAGAGGCAATACCGCGTGATATAGCGGAGGGTCGAGGTCCCGCTCCACACACACTAAGGGGGATAGTGGTGCAGAGACGTCTGCACACTACCCCTGGAGTGGAGACACAGCGCTTTATTTATTTATTTATTTATTTATTCAGTTATTTAAGCAGTATTTATCAATGTGTCAGGAGTGTTTTAATATTTTCCTACTTTATTCTATCTTTCTATNTTTTTAATTTCGCAGGTTTTATATAAATNATTTTTAAAAGTTATATTTTATTAGATATATTATGCAGTTTAGAGAGTCCTCTTGAGTGTCCCGTCTAAAATTTTNTTCTTTTTTCTTCTTTTGGGCAGTCCACATGCCACTTGCCTTGTCCCACCGATGGAAACACTTCTAGAAGATACAACAGCTGTATAATAAGTTTCCAGATCCATGTTGGAATTGTCTTTCAAGCACATACACAGTGCAAATAAGTGCACGTTTTCTGCGCTCAACCTGCGGAAAACACCAGAAATGCAGAAGTATAAGTCTGTTGGTTGAGGGAAGTTATATTTATAGTCATATACAGGCTGTTAACAGTCAACTGTTGTAAGATCTACAGCTACAGGAGCTTAATAAAAATTGTTCTGGGTGAAAGACTGGTTTGCTTAGCAGCCAAATCAGGATAGGCACCAGGGCTTTTTTTTATTTTTCTTACACCTTATTTATTAATAAATGAGCAACAATTGATACCCCATTCCATCCTGACAACATTCACACCAATAAAGCCTAAGACAACTGAAATGCAATAGCATGTGAGGATGTCAACCACGGAAACTTAAAGCGAAAGAGACACCTCACCCCAAACCCCCCAAAATATTCAAATTCCACATCTCATCATTGGAGGAGTCACACCAAGCCCCATCATGAAACAGGCGAGCTGTCTAGGACCTAGGACTAAAAGGGTACGCCTAGCAAAAGGGAGGGAGGGAAATAATCATTCCAAGAGAGTGAGATTTTCCTCAAATAGCAACCGTATAAAACTTGAATCACATGGCCAACCAACCACCCATCACCCCACCATAATTCCCACCCCCAAACCATTAAACTGTGATTGATTAACCTTCTGTTGTTAAAACGGAAATATGCCCCAGTTGGTCCTTTATGATACTTGCCATGCCTATGCGGCCCCAGTGTTCTCATCGCTCAACACTGAAACAGTGTACATTACACTCTCTTAGTGTTCCAGCCTCTGAAAACCTAGAGTTGCACACAGGATGGACAACTCTGTCTGTCAGATTGGAGGTCACAGGCCCCACTCTTTTCTCTTCCAGGCCAATAGTAATCGTACCCCATGTTCCCATGACTGTTATGGATCTAAATACACAACTATTTAGATAACTTACTAATTCATTTAAAACAACCTGCAGAAATATTAGTTGCTTTTAAGGTTTATCTCCTGAGGTGGTCCAAACTCTAAACAGTGTGAAAGGTCTAGCTAAGACTTATTATTTGATCATGATACTTTTCATCAGTTTCTCTGAGAATCCAAGACTGCTAAGAATGCATGCAAACCACACAGTTTTTTTCCTGTTGTAAACATTAAGCAAAATTTGGAGGGCTAGGTACTCAAGTGTTTTCATGATGCTGCTTTTGACTGTTAAAGGGATTCAAATTATGTAATAAGCTTGAATCTGAAAATAATAACAATTGTCTAAAAAAAAATTTTTCTCTTTTTTAACTCCTTAAAGTGCATTTCAAGATGAGTAAAAAAAAATCCTAAAAAATCCTCTGGCTATTTTTTAAGAATAGCAGCAACTTAGGCACATGAACTGCTCAAGCATGCAAATCTTTCCCACAGGAAATCTTGTAATCCCTATTCTTATATGTTGTACAGATAAAATGTGCAAGTTTGATAAATGCTGCCTGCCTGTGAGTAAATTAGGTGTTTTACTATCCATGCTGACTTTGAATGAAATAGATGTCTGATACATTCTCACATCCATTTATCAGGAGAATCTCACAGCAATGACAGAAGCCAGAAGACTGTCTTATTAAAGCTAGTGTTGAAATGAAAGTAGACAAAAATACAAAAAACCTTACTTAGATTAGGTTTCATGTGTGTAAGGTTTGTGTGTGAGTACATCTATATATATATATATATATATATATATACTGTATATATCTATCTATCTATCTATATATATATATATATATATATATATATATATATATATGCCTGGTGCCTTTTGCCCATGGGTGTTTTTCTGCTTAAAAAAATGAAAAACAAACAAAATTGCAGAAGTCTGGATTTGGAAATCCATTATTATTATTATAATTATTATTATTATAGGACTTACCTATTTACTAAGTAATATAATGCTCCACATTCATTGTTCTATTTCATTTCAAGCTATAAAAACATTGACCCATATCCAGACTTACGTAACTGAAGTGCCTTCCCACAAATTATGTATGTATGTGCAGAGGTTATGCACAAATTTTACAAATTGTACAAAACTGAGATTGTGTTTTAGCGGCACACTTTTGCAGTTTACTATATACAATATTTACGCAATATATTTAAGTGTCTAGCCATCATTTAGCAGATAAGGTTGAGCCTAATTTTAGTATGGAAAGAAAAGTGACCAGGTTTGTGTTGTTTTGGAGTAGAAAGGAAAACTGAGAATACAGTATGGACCTTTATACTTGTAAACAGAGCATAGACTTCTGTTGAAGAACTTGGTAAGCCTGTTTGAACAAATGAGTTTTAGGTACTAAAAGTTTAGAGAGTAGAGATAGTTTTAATGGGCGAGAATTATTCCAGAGTGTGGGTGCAGCCCGTGAGAAGTCATGTGACCAGGAATCAGAGTATTTTTTTTATTGTAGAAGAGTGTTGTAGTTCCTGTGAATATCTGAGAGAATGAGCTGGGATATATCTTGAGATGAGTGAGGATATCTATGTCAGTGCTGTTTTATTAATGACTTTGTAGGTTATTATAAGGATTTTGTATTTGCCTCTGTAAAATACAAGCAATCAGTGTAGATACAGTGGGACAGTACTAAAAGGAAAATCAGTCTGGCTATTGTATTTAATATAGGCAGTAGAGGGATAATAACGAGAGCATTTCAATAATCAGTGCTGGAAATGATTACTGCATGAATGAGAGTTTGCACATTTTAGTAGAAATGTTTTTTAAATGTATGTAGCATGATTTGAAACAAGAATGTGTATGGGGAGTAAACGACAGTTCAGAGTTAAGGGTTAAGTTGGCCACATACTAGAGAGATTATTGTGCCAATTCATCATTTGTCTTGAATTGACACAATAGTCTTTCTAGTGTGTGTGACTGAGATACATTTCCAAAACATCAGATTATCGTCCCAGAGCCTTTCTGATAATATGATCTTTTGGAATTCACAATTGATTATCATCTAGAGGGGACAATATCATACAATATATGGACAGGGTCTGATTATTGGACTCTGTACCTATACACCACACACACATTTAAGCTACATTTACTTTATCTTACTTACCTGCTGCAGAGTCCGGGTTCTCCTTGTCCGGCCGTGCTCTTCTTTGCTATCTGTGGTTCCCCCTGCGCGTCCAACTGCACTGTAACACAGAGCAACCAATCAGCAGANATAGACAGGAGGCTCTTGTAGCCTCTTCAACACTGATTAGCGCTGCAGTGAGTGGTGGCAATAATAAGTCATGGTCAGAAAGTTATTTTTGAAGAAAACGCCTAACCATCTTGCACTTAGTACCGTATTTTTCGTACCATAAGACGCACCTGACCATAAGACGCACCTAGTTTTTAGAGGAGGAAAATAGGAAAAAAATATTCTGAACCAAATTGTGAAAAAAATATTAATAAATTAATAAACTAGGACTGGTTATATGCTGGTGTAACTGTACACAGCATTAACCCCTGTATCCCTGTCTTCCCTGCCATCTCTCTATTTCCCCCACATGCCCCACATGAATTGACCAAGTAATTGGTGACTAGTGACTTTTCTAAAAATACACAAGTGGATTGTATAATACAATGGTGAGCTACAACCATTGTATTTATTACCAGTCACCTTTGACTGACAGGAAATCTTCCCCATGCTTTCCCTACTCCTGGTAAAATGACCTTAATGACTTTGCAGAGCATTTTACAGCATAGCAAACTGAATTTCATATTTCTAGCAATAATACAATTCTAATAAGCCTTTTTGGTAGAAGTGAGCCAATAGATGTTATACCGAAAATATTAAAAACTATGTCTAGACTGCTTTTTGCCATACATTAAGTAACCACTGCAAAATTGATTTTCAGTAATTAACAAATGCCAGAATGAATGTGCTTCTGTTTAATCATGTTAACCTTATGGTTTACTGCTGATAATCTTTCTTTGGAAAACAATATTTTCTACCAATTGTCAGTTCCGTTCAGTCAGACCTTCTTCAATGTCCAGCTGAGAGAGTGGGAATGCAATAAACAAGTACAGATTGAAGGATTGTTCACAAGCCTCATCAATCCTTTCTTCTGCTTCAAAGATCAAACCATGCCCTTAGGCTATGTAAGACAACTTACTAAAATAATTGTTTCAGCCTCACTTAGTCTTTTGCACAATGCAGTGTCTGGCAAATCAGATAGTAAGCACTATATGAAAAGTCACAATGCCGCTTGTTTGTTGAGTGAATGAAAGCAATGAGATCTTCATGGTTCCTCTTAAATCAACAGACAGGTTGAATAAAGACATCATGAAGCANTGGATTCCCTGTGAATAGCAGCTTTAGCTTTTGTTTGCTGTGCCTAAGCACAGTTTCAAACATAGAATTGAGGTCAAACAAGATTATATATAGAGAGAAAGAGAGGGAGAGATATGTTTAAATTGCAAAGAGTATTATTTTATTGTTACCAAAGCTAAAANTCTGTACTGTATCTGTATTATAAATCACCCTCTTGTTTGCTTGCTTAAATAGATCACAGCGATGGTTACCTGACAGAGGCAGCCACCCATGAAGTTGCACCAGTGCAAAAGGATTTCACCCCCACCCCACCTCTGAACAGATTTGATGGTGGCACCTTCAGATGAATGTGACGATTTTAGTTTTTCATACTAATCCATCTAAGGAGTGGNCCCAAATCTTTTGAACCACACATGGCTGCTCTCATTGTCTCATTGTTATCGAGGCCAAATTAACATCCAAACCAGCTGGTACAAGACCTCTTAATTATTACACTTTTTTCAGTCACAGGACCCTGAAACATTCTGGTGATGTAACCTGACCACAAGGTCTATGTTACATAAGTGTTGAGGGTGGTCCAGACTATAACTGTTTTGNGATCAAAAGTAACAAAAGTACCAGACACTTTTAAGGATTCTCTCCAAATCATCTGAGAAATGCTGGTAGGGTGATTTTCAAGNAAACTGGAGGTCTATGGTGGCAACAATCATGGAGTAGTACAACAGAGTAGACTTACCTCTCAATGGATGAAATCATCCACTCTGCCATTGATAAATATAACAATTATATAACAACCTGGGTCTCTTGACTGCAATTAATGCAATTAAAAAATCTCCCAACTCAAGCAAGAAGGTGCAGTGTTCACCNTCAGACAGGCAATCCTTACCNAGGCAAGTGGACGAGGTCAAGCCATTCTCTGGTCTAGAGGAAGATTCAGGCTGTGCCTCACACTCAAGACTGGTTAAGAAAGATTGGTAGTCGGAAGTCACAACACTAATTAACTTATACTGAGACCAATGAGATTGAAGTAGGTCAGGAGTTAGAGGGGGTAAGAAGACATAAACCCTGTGAGAGATCAAATAGAAAAAAAATGGAGAGAGTGTGCTGCTCATGAGAGGCGGATATTACATAGGGAAGCAGCATGGCTGGCAGCATAGACCTGAGGAGATACAACCAGGGGGTCACTTTTACCTGTGCCAGAATTGGGAATCAGATTACAGGACAGACNCTAGTCCTAAAGAAGATTGGGAAGACCCATGTACAGTATTCTCCCATTAGCGTGGTCTGGGGAAAACACCCTGGAGGTATTAATAACTTCTTCTAAAGAGACAGTATCAACAGGCAGAGTTGAGGCCTTCAGTGATCCCCAGGTATATTCGTCAACAACATTGTGGGCCTGGGAGGACTTACGCCAACATGTGAATGCTTTGTTTTATGCTATTATTATAAAGACAACTGTGCCNTTAAAATGTTCCCAAGATTATTCATCCGGGGTTTTAATATATTTTATAGTATATGTAAATTTATATAAAACAGATTGTCATTTGTGATAGATATTTATAATGTGACTTAAATATGTTATGGCTGTGTCCGTTTACAGTGGAAAATGTCACTGAAGAAAATGCCTTTAATTCGAGTCAATTAGAGTAATTTATGTAAATTAGACAAAATAATGAAAAAAAATTAAAGTGTGTTGTTATTTAATTAATCATGTGAACTGGTGCTAGTTTGTGCTCCCCGCTTTCTCCTGTGATAGCAGGTGGGAAAGGGGCTAAGCATGGGGAGCATTTTTACTATAACATCATATGTCAACATAGCATCGCAATAACACCTAGGCCATGCCCTTTGTGTCAACTCAGGGCCATGCTTGCATTATACATAGTTTAGACAATGTAGTCAACCAATGTTTCCCATTTGTTGATTATTAATGATTTTTTTTCTTTGAAAGGAGAGGCCTATTTGTTTATAGCAGTAGCAGACTCTATAGGCTAATTTTCCATCCCCAGTTTATGCCATTCTGAGACCCAGGCAAACATAAATGTAGTAANAAAAAGCATACATTTCTTTAAAGATGCATATCAGTGAAGATAGCCAATTCAAATAACAATTCACTTCTATTTTTGCATGTGGTTTGACTAATGTACTGCCACTCTCCTACCCATGGTAAAAACTCTCATTATACTAGATTACTATGTCTATTGCAGAAAGAGTTACTGTCAATGTGTGATGCTACAAATGTGTTTGAATGAATACCATGTACACCTTGATGGATAAAGAATATAATCCTGTACAAGTAGCTTCTAAATATACAGTATCGTCATATAAATAAATACAGAACTCTAATACACTATGAGCATAAGTATCTGCACTTTCTTTCTCATCCTAGATGCAATTTATCAGTGTTTTAAAGCTAATAGTCCAGAACATCAAAGGTCAAAGAAGCAAGCACAGCATAAGGTTTTCAGGTTATATATACTTGCTATGCTCTTGTTGCCTATAACCCTAGACATATTTAAATAAAATCCAATTAGAAGTGCATTGGAGTTTATTATGTTTTTTTTTTCCTAAAGCTATATATTTAAATATGAAACCGCTTTACTGCAAGTATTCAGCTGCAGCAATGTATATGACGAGAAAATAGAATGAATACTGAAAGACTGCGCTAATGGTGTGCAAATATCTATCCCCATAGGAGTCCCACCCTGTGATAAGGTTCAATAAATTTTAGTAATGGTATAGAGATAAGCGCTTCCCAGCCATATATACAATTGCACTTAAAAAGCAAATAAAATACCACAGTAAAACCTACTGTATAAGAGTATGGCAAAACATTTAAAATTCACCCAAGACCAGCATCTTCCTAAGGACCAGTCCAGAATCAAAAAATAGCCCTTGTTTTTGATTGAAGCAGGTGATGACCTGAGTNCAGAATAACTCTTTGCCTAATATTCTCCATAAAGTAGATAGAAAAATTATGAAAAGAGAAACCATACATAAAATCAAAAGTTTNTTTCAAACCTCCCACATAATATAAAACATCATATATTTCCCAAAAATTCCATAAAATTAAATGGTCCTAGCCTTCCAGGTAGCTTTGATGGAAACACGTCAGTGAGGTGTCCAATGCAGCGGAACAGGAGGCTGAATTATTCCACGTCTCATTGTGATTCCATCATAGCCATATATTAAGTATAGATATATTGTATTGTAAATATGTTTATTAAGGAGAACAATGCGTGAAAAGTACATATACATTATTTTAAAGTAGTATTACCATAAAGATATTATTGAAATGTCCTGTATAGCCAGAATCTTCCTTAAACCTACCTCCTACTGGAGGTTGCTGCTTTTTAATGGTGCCTCATGTGTTGCTCTCAGATTTTTTCACCCTTTATCAACTGTTGTCTAATGGAACCCTGAAACATTTGCTCTATCACAATTGATGCTCACCATTCCTGGTNCACTATGGTTTTAATTCTTGCATATGAGACATGTATTGGCTGCACAGTGTGGCATACAGATTGTCCCATGTGTTTCCCTAGATCAATATTTATTGCATAATATATGTTCTGAGCACTCTGGTGTGTATTCCTGTTAGCAGTACATGTGACAAGCAGGGCCGCCAAGAGAAATTGTGGGCCCCAATATAGCAACTTCCTGGGGCCCCCTAAAATTTAAAAAGTACAATTTTTCTGCTGCTATGCAGCACACACAATTGCCATTCATGTTTTCACACCATTGGGGCTTGCATGTTTTCCCTTATGTATTCCTATAAGGGAGAAAAGGGAGAAAACACTCGACCTAAAGAGGCAAACGTACATTATATGTGTTTACCTCTCATTGGGAGGAATATGTTC
>JABWIB010008322.1:0-16086 GCA_016617825.1 Platyplectrum ornatum | reverse complement strand
CTCACACAATGTAACATAGTAAAAAGTATTCCCAGGAGCTGCGACCAAACTTACCTTATGATCAGTCAAATCCACCAGTATAATCCACCAGTACTGCACTGTACAACTGCGTCTTGTCCTGTCTGTCAGGCCAGAAAGACACACCACGAACTCCGCAGGGCGTACAGGCGTACGGCCGTAGCTACGTTCCGGGGTAGAGGTCATTAGAGCGCTAACTTGATTGGCCAGCGCGCAGGTCGTAACTCTGAATAGTCGCTAAATAGGACGGTCGTTAAGCAAGGAATACCTGTAACAGTAACGCTGGTCAGTATCTGTGTGCAAAATGCAACAATAAAGTATTCTCCCTGCATGCAAACACTAACATTCATTTTACCCCTCCCCCCTGCAATTCAACATGGTTTTGCCCACTCTTGAAAAATCTATTGATGCATGTATGCAATTTATCTTACCATCTGTACGTAGCTTTAGTCAAGTATGGGCAACACCTTGTTGAATTGCAAGGGAGTTAAATTTAATTAGTTGCAATCAGCATGATTGAGAAATAATGCAAAGAATAACATTCTTTTTACCTCCCCTGCAATTCAACATGGTTTTACCCATTCTTGACTATATCATGAGTGCAAAAAGATCTGAATCTGGTCCATAATAGAGAAGATCCCTAGAAATTACAGAGCGTGAAAAGATTTAAAAAATACATAAGCACATATCAACGTTGTTTTAACACAGCAGAACCGTGAATGCCGCCCATTGCTCAGGGTTCAGTGAAATATGGCAAATGACTGTTTGAAATTAAACCTATTGAACTCTTGTTGGGACTTGATTCTATTAGCACCTGCACACATTTAGGACCAGCGCCTCTTTCCAGTGCACCCGAATGGCAGTGAAGGCATTCGAGGGTGAGGGAAATGTTAACGCCTGATTAATCAGAATGCAGCAGGCATATTACGTACTGTCGATCGATATATACTAAGACAGGAAAACTTTATTTGAAAGTCAAGTAACGTCTTTGCTGTTGCTGTTATTTCTTTCACGCATCTTTGCCTTGAATCTTGTAGGCGCTTTTGGTAATCTGTTCTAGTTCAAAGGTGGGAGCGGACTTAAAGTTTTACGAATTATAGTTTTAACATATTTTTTATCTCCGCTTGTGAGGAAAGTGAAAAAAACATTCAGCATAGATGCAAGACAGGAATTAACAAAATAGACACACTTAAAGTGTGCTGTGCTATCTTTGAACAGGATTTAACATTCCATGCTTGAAGACCTGCAATGTTCAGCATATTTATTTTTACATAAGCACACAGTATAATAATAACAATTATTATTATTATTATTATTATTATTATTATTATTATTAGATCAGTTAGATTAAAGTTTGTTTGTGGGAATATGACACCAGCTTTTTACACATGAAATTCAGGAACACTTGAATGTAATGCTTCAGGTAATATTGAGTGTAATACTGATCTCATTATTCTAGTGAATTCAAAATCCATATTTGAACTTTTAGACTTTAAGCTCAATAAACTGTATATATATTTCCATTAAAGTTCTGATATGGGCATAACTTTTGAAAATATATCTTCCATGAGTAGTCTTGTTTTGCTTAAAATAACTAGCGCCAATCTTTATTTCGAAATATTTCTGCACTTGTTCATTTATATACTTAATAGAAACACATTATAATTACAGTTTAAACATATTTAGTTTGCATCTAATCAATGAACTGTGTAAATTTTACTGCTATGTATTAATTTTTTTGTGTATTTATAAATTGTTCGCCAGTTTAGACTCTCTTGCATACAAGATTTATCTGAGAAAGAACACATAGCAAATACAGCCCATTTGTATTCTGCTATTAAGTTTGAAAGTTGTAAAGAGTTACAGTATAATTTATTGCAGACTGACATAGACTGGAAGAGGCAATAAGCAGAGAGAGTGATTCATTTGCAAACTTACAATAAAGAAACTACTTCCAAAATGCTATTTTGAGCTTCTCCTGACTTACTGCATCACCAATAGTGAATACTGAATGAAAGAGATCTGTCATTTGGAGCTGACAATGATCTGCTGTGATCAATGTAAAAGTCATTGCTCATTGTCAACATATAATATATGATGTGTTTTTTAGTTAGTTTTCCAAGATGAGAAGTCCAAGATTATGTGGCACGTAATAGCACATTATCATTACCAGCATATTGGTCTAAAGTAAATGTTGTTATCTCATCATGTTATCACATGGTTGTGTGTCAGAAAAACTTCATCATATTTGTTACATAAGTTACAGAAAATGTGTGACCTTGAAATGTCTAAATGTAAGATAGATTCTTNCACTGCCCAGTATGACATTTATTGCAGTTCTCTATCAGTTAATGGTTCCTTTATGATTCCTTTATTCATGTACTGCATTGTCTAAAAATTAAACATGTGCTGTGATTGACTAGCTAACTAAATCCGTTAGTCTTTATATTGCTTATGGATCACTTGGGTGCAATAAGCCATGAAACTAAAGACCCCATGTGCTCGTCCTCAGTTGCTCAATGTTCTATAAATATCATATTGCAGATGGGCATCTACATTCATGTACAATTAAGGAATTGTATGCTAAGCAAAGACAATTTAGAATATGTGTATTATGGAAATATAGGATCACAACTACTTAAATTATATAGAATAAATTAAAGATGAGGAAGCTGATCCAAAAACTGTACCTTTAGAAGCTTTAGACAGAAATTATTTTAAAAAATAAAAGAAAAAAAAGTTACTTCCTAATTTTCACGGCCCCCTTTTTACCTACTACCAGGTACATTCGCAGTGACTTTGAACTGGTGCCGCTCCGGCCCCCAGGGTCCAAAAATTAAGAGACCGGCATGTGCCTCTGTAGGGGACCCTGTAGGTACGTCTATGCAGATCTGCATGTGTACAGAGGAAGATCTGTATGGAGCATTTATGGTAGGGTTATGGGTGGGCATTGCATCAGAAGGACACACAGGAGAGGATACTGTATCTTGGGAGCAGGTTCCAGTCCAATGTCATTATCCATTTACCATACAGGTCATGCTGCCTGTCCTTGCTGTAATTACATATTTGAATGCTTTTGAACCTTTATCCAGAAACTTAAGTATCTCTAGATTGATAATAAATGCTTTCAAAATGTTGTTATGCCATACAGATTGTGATCATCAGAATCAGGCCCAATGGCATAGTCAGTAAAAACATGGTTTATGTCTCAATTTTTTAATATAAAGTTTGTCACAACAAAAGTAATTGTTTTTCTTTTTAAAACACAAAAAAATACACTGGTGTTTAATAAATGTAAGATTTTACTATAACAAGTAATAAGCTTCAGGAAATTAATTTTCATAACCCACTGATAAATAAAGTAAACCTGCTGTAATGCATTATTATTTTTTGAAAATTATTTTATTGACTTTACTGAATTAAACAAACATTTGGTAGATATTAGAGTAGAGTGGTAAAGAAAGGGTGACTTTTTTTTTTATAAATAAGAGTACATTTGCTCTGGTGCAATATTTGCATATACTGGCTCATATTGGCTCTCACTCTTCCCATGTATGAATGCTCATAGAAAGCAACATGTTTAGTGCCCCAGCACAATACCTCAGAATCATGCAGAAACAAAATATTTTCAATGCTGGGAACCGCTCTTTACCATACCATACATACATGTAAATACTAGATTAGGATTGCATAAGGATTTATCCACTGAGGTGAATTAGAAGGGCATCAAGGGAACCAAAACAGAAAATTGACTGTAAGAACAAAGGAAACACTCCCATTTCATACATCCGCTACCTGCCTGGCTCAATTAGCAGAGCAATAGCCATAAAACCATGCTCTTCTTCCATAAATGACCTGGAAAACATAGAAAACCCCAACTTTGGGTATAAAGGTTACTAATATATTCAAACTTATAAAACCACATCAAAGATAGGAATCATCTGATACATATGTGCCAACATATACCTTTACACTACATGGGCTTTTTTCATGGATGGATGTACGAGCAGATAATTAGTAAATCAATAAAACTTTGTTTACTTACAGTGTAGCTATAATCAGAGTTCCTGTAGAGATGTAATGAATAGGGCTGACATCAGCCATTCATAAGCCTGGCAGAGAGCATGTATATGTATGCAGTGAGTCATCACTCTCTTCATTGCTTACAGTAAGCAGAACACGCTCTTGCTATTAGAAATATATTCTGNTTTTATTCAAGTAGAACTAAAGTTTTCAGTCTATACTTTAATCCCCCCCCCAACTTATTAGCCATAGCTCTGCAGCAGTTCAAAGTAAATAAATATATTAAACACCAATAAATACTGGTTTTTAATAATGCAAAAAGAATTAGTTCTGTACTGTGTGATGTACAGACCAAACAGACCTAGGCTATGCCATGCCACTCTCCCTGCACGCGATTCAGAGCTGCATGCTTCAGAAGAAGGGTTTAAATCCGGTCCTAAAGCTCAAGAGTCCTCTACCTAATTATTACATTTTGGATCTGTGGTCCAATCATATTTCCATTTCTGGGAAATTACCTGTATTTACGAGAACAATAATAAGCAGAAGAACACATTATAGCACAGTGTGCACAGGCTGTATCCCTGAGATTCAGAGCTGCATGGTTCTTCAGGACATGGTGCAAGTTGAGAACTAATTAATAGGGCTAATCCCCTAAAAAGTAAAAAATTTGAATGAGAGAAGGGGCGCGGAACATTGCGGAATCGTAAGCATTGCGCATCCATCTGCATTTTAGCCAATCTGCGCATCAGCATTACACAGCGCATTCGCTTGGTTTCCATTCGAATGCACTGCTTTAGATCAGGTCCCTAGTCTGTAAATGTTACAAATCTCTTAAAATGCCACTGTCACTATAGGGCTGCAAATACATTTATATAAAGTAAGTCAGAAAATAACATTAACATTGTAGCTTTAAAAATTAAGCAAATATGTATTATGTAAATCAAACTTCCATGCTTCTATATATAACTCAAACCATGACTTAAATACAAACAACTGTTTTTTATATTTTATTGCAATGACAGTACAATGCCATATTATGTTTGCTTACTATCACCCTCTTACCACTAAAGGAATTAGCCGGTTTATATTAGATTTGCAACAACATCCATTACTTTTCTGAATTGAATCATTTAACAACTCTAATATTGATAGATGGCACACATTCCTAGAGAAAAATCTAATCCCGATTTTATTCTAATGCTTTTATTGAAAACAATAAATTCTTCTATTGTAAGATCAACGAGGGTTGAGATGCCTATATTCTAATAAGCTAAAGCAGACAATCAGTATGATAATTAGAGCATGTTAATTAGTCTCCATAAGCAGTGAGAAAATGCAAATGATATACAGCGGGAAATTAACAGCAGTTACTGCTCAATATTGCATGACTTTTCCATTAAGAATAATATGAGAAGTTGTTAAATTATAGAAAATGAGAATAATAAGGATAGAATATTAAAGAAGGTTTGGTTTCTGGTTGAGCTACAGAGGGAATCATTAAGAAATATTCAATGAGGCATAATCTTCAATGGTAAGAAATAAAGAGGAAGCTTCTTAAACGTTTTGTTTTGTCACAAAAACAAAGACACATCTCACCTTTCCTCAATGAAGTCTTGAAACCACTTACATTATTTGCCCACATANACATCAGAATGGGGGGGGAGGCGAGGAGGCAAAGTGCCCCCCCCCCCAATGTGAAGGGGGGGGTTTCTCCCCCCTCCGGAGCGCAGTGTGAAGAGGGCGCCACGAGGAGGGGGGAGGACTAGCCCCCCCCAATGTAAATCGTTACGGCGGTGCTGTCTGGGTGCAATCCAAAATTCTAATGTAATGTGGCCTGTATTAATCAGTCAGAAGCCAAATCTCCCACTTTTCTCTTATGATAATAGGGCTATATTCATTGTCTTGATTCCATTTAACATTTTGTTATTTCTGTTAACTTCACATTTAAATTAAAAGTTAACAGTAACAAGAATATCTTGTCCTTAATGGCTTTCTTTATATAAATTACAACACAATATCATTGGATACAACAATCCTCAACAGTGACCATTGCGTATAGAGAGTTAGGAGGGGGAGTAAGCAAATAAATAAATAAAAAATAAATGAAGTAATAATTAAATAAGGGAAATTTAAAATGTACAAACAGAAATTGGAATTTGTGTTTATGTTAAATTTTCACAAAATTCAAAGTCTATCATACCCCATTCACACTGCAATGGAAAACCCAGGTATTTCAGGTGAATTCTCAGGTTGCCTGAGATCCCGGGTTTTTTGAGGCAGTGTGAATTGTGCCACATTCACATTCCAGGTCTCTTTACCTGACATTTGAACCCGGTGAAGTGAAGGTTTATTCCAGGGTCGGACCCAGGTTGATAGCAGTGTGGACTAATGACCTGGGTCTAGTTTAAATCTTTCAGGGGAATATATTGGGGATTTATTAAAAAAGTATACTCACACTCAGGTCACTGCTTCAGCGTGTACGAGTGTAGAAGATGGCAGCCCGGCAATTGCGTGGGTTGGTAGTGTGAATGGGGTATTACTGAGTTTAAAATGATTCATGTAATTGTAGTGAGTTTCCTGCAATAGTGAGATTTGATTTCAAATGGTGCACTTTACATAAAATAAATAGTTAAAATGTATATAGGTAAGGTCTATAGTTAGTATAGTGTAGTCAGTATATAACTGAATTGAATTTTTGTGCTGCACTGTGTTTGATGATCTGCAATGTTTACTGTGCCATTAGTCTGTAATTTCATCAGTGAGTAGGGTCATTTTAATGTGAACATATTACATTCTACTAACAATACTAAGGTTGAAACTTAGCAATTTTTACATCCCATCGTTTAAGATAGTGCTCAATAAAATTGGAAGTAAAAAATTCACTTGAGAAAAAAATGATTTGTGAAATATGCAACAGATGGTAAGACTTATAGTCATTCTAGCAGATTAATAGTGTTCTGTCCATATTTCATATCTTTGCTTTCCCAAAAGATGTTGTTGGGTGGAGGCCATATTGACAGCTGGCATGTTCCTAATGTAACTAGTTTGATATACCTCATCTATTAAATGTTGCACATTCTCCAAAATAACACATGACAAGTGCAATTGATCACCTGAGAAAGGGCATATTCTACTGAAAGCTTTCATTTATCACACTTTCTTCAAGTTTGTTGCAGAGATTAAGTAGATTTTTATGCTTTTCATAATTTTAGATACGTGTTTGCAAAAACAATTATATAAAAACTAATAAGCGTTAAACACACTGGTGGCATCCTATTAAACAAACAAATCTAAAAGAAAAATACCAAAAATACCAAATATTAATTGTGACCTTCCACTATTTGAATCTAAATTTGGAGACTGCGTTTTCGCTGATCCAGAGCTGAAAACAGCCGGATATGCATAAAAAGAATTCACTGCGTATGCACAGATCTCTGTGCATGGACTAAACTGAACATGACTAAAAATAACTAAATAATTCCACATGTATAAACAAACAAACTTATAACAAAGTATATATGAAATGGTAAGAAACAGAGACACAGGGGGAAATTCACAAAACTCGAGTTTGGGCAAAGTACGCAGGCGCGAGTTCACTGCGTCTGCATTCAACAACATGCAGACGCGGTGAACTCGCGTCTGCGTACTTGTAACCTCGCGGCTGCGATAAACTCGCAGCCGCGGGTTGCCCAAACTCGAGTTTTGTGAATTCCCCCCACAGTCTTCCGATGGTCATGACTCCGAGGCAGGGCGGAGCCAGACAGAAACGCATCAGTTACGTCACAAGCAGCCGCATAAATCCATTTCAGAGTTTGGTACCACGGATCTCCTGCTACCATAGCTTATACCCAGGCCCTTTTAACATCGGCAGCCCGTTTCCTAGAGTGCCCGCAATGCATATTTATATGTGTTTTTTAGTTGTCCAGGAGCCCCCACAAACCTTAATCCAGCCCTAGTTTACAATTATTGAATCATTTACTGTGGTGATGTTTGGGAGCAAAATAATTGTCAAATACTCTCAGACATATCGAAATGATCAGCATCACTTGGGAAAAAGACAAGCTTTAAGCTGGCTATCCGTGAGAATGATATTGTTCTCGTGGAAAATCAGCACCAACCAACGGGGTGATTTTCCATAGTTGTGTTTAAGAGCCAGAGTGTAGAGCTGGGGAAATTGGAGAGGCTGTGAAAAAAGTACCGTTCATATTAGCTGAAATAGTCAGCTTTTTGTAAAAAAGCAGGGTCTGCGCTGTTCACATTAAGCCCTGATTTTTGCTACAAGTACACATCATTACTCAGAAAAAGTGCTGTGATTGGCTGTGATTGTTTACATGTAGGAAGGGGGGAGAAGGGAGAAGGGAGAGACAGGCATCGTTTTGCTGGAAATTGCTGACTGTGTTAGCCAATCAGCGATGCACAAACAAAATGGGAAACAAATGATAGCTATGTACTGTTCACACTGAGTAAAAAACCTCTATAGGAGGGCTAAACACCTTCTTTTAAGCAGGCTCTGAAATTGAGCATTTACACTTAGAGTTTAGAAGCTGCTTTTTCACTGCAACCGGCTATTTCATCAAAAAAGACAGCTATTTGGACGTAATGTGAATGGGGTATTAGAAAGTTGAAAAATAAAAAGATATAAAAATGTATAGGGGAAATTACACCTTTTGTTTAGACGAAAGTGTAAACCTGAGCAAAACCATTTTGCAATATGAGGGGTAAACATGAATTTGTTTCATTTTTAATTTAGAGTTGACGTAGGAAATTTTACCTTTCAACTTTATTATTGATGCAATGACTTACTGTACTTTATCAGGTGGTGATTTTAAAAATAACAGTAGTAAGTTATTAGCATTTTATTAGCATTAGATGATGGCCTGAATCATGCAAATTATGTAGAATGTTTCTTTTTTTTTTAATACAGAGAAATACCTCAATTCACACAAACATCTTTACCTTAAAACAAAGTAAAAAAAAAACACTTATACTCACCCTTCACCAGCTTTGGGGTAGCCACTGTAAGACAGGCGCCGGAGATGTGCACAGGTGTAACGCCCCCCCCCCCCTTCCCCGACGCTTCTTGACATTTCTTTAAATAAATATGCCAATTAAGAACTATAGAACTTATGTGTGACTATAGTGAAGGAATAGCTACATTTCTTGATTCAGGAAATGAAAAAGGATTAAACTGTATTGGTTCATTCTTTCTTCTCAAGACAAATTGCAGTAGTTCATCAAATGTTAGAAATGTCTTTTGTATTGGTGCCATTCTATACAACAACACAAATAGTTCACTTTGTTAGAGAAGGGTGACTTGAGTTATTTTCATTGTAAAAAGAAAGCAAGAGAAATGAAACCACAAAATATAAATGTTTCCTTTGCCACTCAAAAAGTGTTCAAAAAAGCAAATAAATTGACCTATAACTCAGCAATGATATATTGGCCACATTATGCTGGGAATTTGCAATATATTAATCATGAAATAAGGAAATAGGAATACCAAAACAGCTAACAAATATTAGGAAGGGTGATACAATACATAGTGTTTGGAGCTATTACAACTTGAACACAACAATCCTTCCTACATGATCTGGCAATATATGAACTATAGCTTGCAAAGGAAATCAAAAACAAAATATTGATGGTGCAAACATTAACACCAAGGGATGTGGGGCAAGGTGGCACATACATATAATGTTTAGAAGAAGAATGCATATAAATCAAGGTTGTTGCAATAACATTTGAGGAAATAAGATCAAGGGGTATATTTACTAAGCAGGAAATTTGCTGGAGAATTGAAAAGTGGGGAAGTTGCCCATAGCAACCAATCAGATTCGAGCTTACATTCTCCAGTATGTAAAATGAAACTGAAAGCTCAAATCTGATTGGTTGCTATGGGCAACTTCCCTACTTTTCAATTCCCCAGCAAATTCCCTGCTTAGTAAATATACCCCCATGTCTTAATGTTGGCAAAACACTCAGGAAATTTGAAAAAGTCTGAATACTGCAAACTGAACACATGTGGCAGGTATGTCTTATGTAGCGAATACGATAATAAGAAAAAAAAATTATGCTGGAGATTAAACAGCTCAGTAGTGGTGCCGAATGGAGTAGCATTCATGTAATGCAGTTGTAATGCAGGTAAACTGGATGTACCATAATAGGAGATGTAATATACTAGAGCAGGGGTTCTCCAACTATTTTGCTCTGGGACCCCATCTAACAAAAAAAAAATTTACACGACCCCAAGCAAGTTACCGCCAATCATAGCCCCTATATATTTTCACCAAGACATCCGATTGGGTTCATTTTAAACAGAGGTAAGTATATGTTTTATACCAAACTATACAGCTTCATGAGGTTATTTGGGAGAGGGGGCTTAAAGATCCCCTTTAACTCTTTGGACATTACATTAATTCTGCATCATGACAACTGTCATCCTATGTGACAAACGAATGTGGTGCTGGAAGTGGTGCAGTGAAGCAGTCTAGGTGGCCACGGGCCACCAATTACCTATTTCACGCATGTATCACAGTGGCACCCCATAGGTCCCATAGCTCCTGGCCTGCAACTGGGAAATGGTCTCTCTGAGGAAGTCGCGACCCCAGGCATATGTGGTCATGAACCGTGGTACTAGAGCCAAAGGTTAGTAACATGGGAACCAGGAAATGAAGTATTAGACTCTGAGTATGGTCATTGAGGATTTCGAGACAGATGTTTGGACTGCTGATGGATTACAGCATATTGGACAGGAAAAGGTCTCTGAAAGTATAACAATAAATACAACATAAGAACAGTTTTTTGGGGACTGAGATTTCTGAGTTGTTTCTCTTGTTTTAATACTGGTCACCTAGCATTTTTACCTACATGAACTATGGATACATGGCCCGTGTTTTCACGCAAGTATTAAACAAATACAGTAATAGTAACCAAACAGAATGACTACGAATCCCGTCACTGACAGTTAAGTTTATCCAAATCCAACCCTTATCCTATTCCTCACCATAACCCTAATCACCCTTTACCACAGTATAACCCTTACATTCCTCTCTCCCAATTCATCCCTCCTCGCAGCCCAAACCTAACTATACTGCATCAGGTAAAGAGTATTTGCTGAAACAAATGGATAAGTTGGCAAAATTTAGATATTTCTTACCTACCTATTAATTAAATTGTGATTTGAAAATCAGACTTTTAGAAATCCAGTCAGCTGACACTGCAGGTCATTTTCAATGACAAAGCACATCGCACTAAACTCTACTGTTTAACTATTTATTAAATAATTAGCAATTTTAGTTGCTGTACAAAAGGTATTACCCTGGACCAAGCTTCAATAACTCAACTCAGCTATTTACTACACAAGTTTATTTACTACTTACCTATTAAAATAGAGTTAACTGGAATTCTCTTTCATTATTCAACTTGAACCAACAGCGACACCACAATTACATTCATATACAGCTGCAACCATTTAACTATGAATATTGACTACTTCAGATCCTATTGTATCAATATATGTAACACTGTTGTCTACTGCAATTTGACGCTGCTGACAATTGCAAGCATGTTGAAAAGTAGCCAATTTTGACTGTTATGTCCATATGGCCTGGGATGTCTATGAATAAAGATAACACATACATAGAGACATACACATTCATTTTCCTAAAAATTTTGGTAATTTTATGAAGGTCATACCGGGAACATATTTTCAGTCTGTTATGAGCAAGCTCCAATTAGGGGCTATTGATCTTCAGTTTTAGAGCTAGTATTATATCAACTTTATCTCTCCATAAAAATTGTTGCTAGAGAACTGTCTGCAATTGGAAGACCTGCTTCTTCAGAGAATAAAACATGTCTTATGGCTCTAGAAATGTATGTGCTTATAGGCTTTGCTAGCTGTTGTTGATCAACATTAATGAAAATTTTATATATGTATGCTTTCTGTATGCTTACTCAACTATATACATATATATATCTTTGCTCCATGTTTTTAACAACATTGAATATAACAACACTAATACAAATCAGCTATTGTGTGTATCAACAACAAATCAGCCCGCATCGTTTACACACAAGAGTTCAGAAAAATAAGAGATTTCAGAATCACACTTTGTAGTCCTTAGTTCATTCAGAAAAGACAGACTGTAATTGAAATCTATGATAACATTTACTGTTCTTTTTATGCTTTAGTACAAGGCTCGAAGTAGGGATTGTAAGGTGGCGGTATTGTGCTAAGCCCTGCCCCTTACATAAGCCCGTCTCCTCCGGACACACGATTTTTAAACTAAAGTTCCCCCCTCCAGTGCTGAGGGGACAGAGCTTAAAAAAGGGGGCGTGGCTTAGTGAGAGAAGTGGCTGTATGCCATACCGGTATAAACCTGCCCACTTTAAACCCAGTTTCAGTTTCTATGGCTCCTCTGTGTTCTGAGGTCCGATCCTGATATTATATTTTTTTTTATCTTATTGGAGTTCAGGGCCTAAATTTACTAAGCAGTGCGATTGCAGGGTGATTTAAAAGTGGGGATGTTGCCCATAGCAACCAATCAGATTTGAGCTTGCATTCTCCATCACATTAAATGAAACAGCAAGCTTTGATCTGATTGGTTGCAAAATCCCCACATTTCAATCTACCTGATTAGTATATTTAGACACTGGAGTCAGTTGGTCCAAAACATTCTCTTTCGCATTTTCAGCTTCATGATGTCTTTCTCCCACTTGTGTTGCTCGATATCTCTGCCTATTTCCCAGTCACCTGATCAACCTTCCTCATATGTAAATAGATGAAAAGACAAAAATGCACACAAGATTCCTCTAGTGTAACCTATTTTTTTTATTCCCAATAATTTAAATTTCTTGTATTCGCATTTTGTTTTGGACATTCACGTAAAAAAAAAAATGTCCGCAGCATATAAATCATCCAATGCATTTCCAACCCTTTTGGGGTCTTTGTCAAGGCGATACATGTTACCTCTAACAGAAATCTTTTATAAAAGCATTTCCTCCTGCTTAATTAGTACAGGGGGATAAACATATTAAATCCTCAAGATCCTGAAATGATGATATATTAATTACACATCAAAGAGTAGTGTGAATGCACATAAAAAATAGGGTATATCCATATAAATTACTATTAACTGGAGTTGTAATAAGCCACAATATTTATGGAAATTAAAATAACAATTTTAACAATTAAAAAGTCATCTTAGAGGTCAAATAGGAAATTCATAAATAAATTATAAATAATTGTTTAAAATAGATAAATAAGATAAATAGAATAAATATGTATATTTAAAAGTATCAGTTTATTATAGGAGTCATTTTAATTTGAAATCCAAGTTTAAATCTTTCAGGGCTAGAGTATATAAAATGAAAATCCATTTTATTTCTGCCCTTGCTAGGGATTTGGCTAAATCTTCTTTTCTCTAATGGTTCTTAACCTTTTCGATTCCTATCATTTTTGTAATAGATTGAGTGGAACATTTATGATCTGTTTTATAAATGTTCCACAAAAAATGGGCCAGTAAAGAGTGGTTAATATCTCTTTTATTAAAATTCCTAGGATGCTCCCCCAACTGACTTATAAGGGTTTTGATGTTCTTACAATATATTGTTTTGTATTGTTTTATTTTGGGATTTATTTTTGCATGTACTGCATCTCTAAATACACTGTTTGTTAGAAGATTCCCCAGATGTTTGGATTTTTGGTTGTGTAGTGATCTGGTCTGTTAATAAAGGGTCATTTAACAGGATATTGCATTGTTTTAGGAATTTTATTTCTAGGGTTTTGTATTGTGTGTTATATTCAGTGATTGTCATGACACTGATCAATTTTCATTTAATATCTTTTGTTTGGGTTTATATTATACATATTTTTTTACTTTATTTGATCTTTTTATAAGCATTTTCCTATCATTTTCCTTTTCTGCAAATGAGGTAATCATTGTTTTGGCCCGTTTTTCATATTTCTCTATCTTTGTACAATTACTCCTAATACTTAGGTGGAAGGTTACACCTAAAAGTTTTGTCGACAGCTGGTTTCTCGGATATAAGAATGACAGTTTGTCATTTCAAAATAAATGCAGCAGGCTAAGTCTCCATAAGATAATACTGTTACAGTTGTACTGTAATGTGTTTTTCTTATTGAGGTATACGCTGCTGCTGTTAAATGAGTATCATAAATTAACCATTTTTGAAATTAACCATTTCTGTCAATGCAATGATTAAATTAGTATACTTCTGAGTACTCATTGCATTGACAGAAATGATTACACTACGACACTCATTCATAGAAGCAGCAGCAATTGCCGGCATAAGCAAATCACATTACAATTCAACAAACGTGATTCTCTTATGGAGGCATACGCTGCTGCAACTGAACGAGTATCACAGTGTAATTATTTGAGTCAATGAAATGGTTGTTTTTTTGGCATGAATATGCTAATGAAGGAAAACGCAATATTATATTGCTTCCCTCACAATGAAATCCCCCCAATATTTGATTCCTTTCAGTCGATAAAAGGAAAGAAACGAACTACGATTGATTACTCTAAACGTACAATTCTTTAAAATAGAAATACCTGAAATAAAGACATGGACATCTTTATTGCATTTAAAAAGGGGACATTTTATTTAAATGCAAAAAAGTATTGAATTAATTGAATTGTTATAGACTGTAAAATTTGGATTAATGAATTGCTTTAGGTAATAGGTGGCATTTGCTGGTGAGAGGTGTCAAATGATTGAACTTAAAGACAACCATGGTTGTGTCATACATAACTGGAGCATTAACACCCTAACCAACCTTAACCATTCCCCCGGCTCACCCTTTATTTACAAAAAATTCCCTCAATGGGAGAAGGAAGATCAGACCCCTCCACGAAACAGGCGACCTGATGTTTGCATTATAAGGGTGTACCGCTGAAAACTGATATTGCCGCCTGATCTTCTCTTTGCGCCCCCAAACTAGTTTGACAACCCCCCACCAGCACCACCACAGCAAGGTACCCTCAAGTACCTACGCCCACCACCTATTAGGAGAGGACAGCAAGCAAACTCTGCACAAACAAAACCTGACCCTGAGCCAACAAATGTATCCCATCACCCTTGTAACACTGAGTATTAGTATAACAAATCAAAGGTGAAATAAGTGTACCTCCCAAAAGCAATAGAAATGTAACAAGAGTATGATTCAATATCTTACTAGCCTTATCCAGTTTCTTAATAAAACCCTGGCCTCTCCACGACAAACAAGGAATCATGGAAGACCAACATATAAACATATATGGAAATAAAGATCAGATCATAAACAAATCCCCCTGGATGTCCCATTCCAAAGAACAAGACGTCCGGTGGCCTAAATCATATCCTTCCAAATGAATGATCAAACCAAAGTTCAAAGCTGCCTTAAGAAACAACCAATAAAAAATGTCCCACTTCATCCCCCGAAAACCAATCCAATCAACATCCCACCCACCAGGCAAATCCCAAGACACATCCTCAACATATTTACCTGCCCAATAAATATAAGAATGCCCAACAATCCAGGGAGTACGAGAATGAGATCGACATCCTGCAAAATAAACATATAACCAAAATAGAAACAATTAATAATAAGGACACACAAAGAAAAGATGGGAAACACAAAACAGATGGGATTTGAAAGGGGCCAGAGTTAGAGAGAGCCAATGAAGACGAACAACTCCTAAAAAACCCCAAGTCTCCCATGGCCAATCAGAGAGTTTACTAAGGGGGAAAAAACTGGAGAAAAACCTTTATGCCCCTCGAAGGCAATCGATCAGATCTGGTACACTCCCTACTCCAACCTGCTTTCCTAAAGAAACGAAAATTACTCACCTAGATACAAAAAAATTATAAGGTTACTATAAGGACGGCGCTCGTTTAGCTGTCACTCCCGCAGCATCGCAGTTGCATCTGTGCTAGAAAAGTTAAATGGCGCTCTTTCACTTCTGACCCCTGCGGTGTCCACAAATAGCGTTTTACAACCATATATGGGATGTTTCTAAAATCTGCAGAATCAGGGGATTA
>JABWIB010008320.1:2933-16320 GCA_016617825.1 Platyplectrum ornatum | reverse complement strand
GTTCCTGCAAAAAGACGCACCACCTGATAGGGCATGCCCTGCATGTGCATTCAGTAAGCGCCTGAATCTTTGGACCAGCTCCTGTATATTTTATCATTATGGACTNGGATTGTTACATTGGCCATGCACTTTAATGCTTTGCTTTTGTAATAAAGTTAAATAAATGCATGCAATTTATAATTCACTGTAAAATTCACTTAAGTAATTTACCTCACCTGAAGGCAAATTTGTCTTGCTTTATTAATAATTAATTAACCAACCTTCTAATTGTCAGGCCATTTAATTACAGGCCTGTCGCGTTTAACCATTTACCTAGTGTTTTGTGTGTTTGTTATCATCTCTCATTTATAGTGCATTTGAAATGGATTGTCATATGAGCGCATTATATACTCCAAGAAATATGACATTGATAAAAGAATATAAAGTGATTATCAATTATGCACTTTTTTTTGCTATTGTGTATCTAGACCAGATCAAAACTATGTTGAATTACAAGGGNAAGCAAATTTAAATTGGTATAACACAGTCTAGACAACATGGGAATGTATGGGCATTGCGTGTGCACAATTGCAGCAATTTTAAATGTTGTATTCAACCAATAGTTTTAATTTAAACTTTGTTAAACTTATGTTGTTTGTCATTGTCAAACAGATTATACAGTATTTTTATTGAACTTTTTACTAATGTATTGTATTGTAACTATGCTTCATTAGACTATTATAAAGTAAAACAAAGGCTATTTCTATTTTATATGACGTGGTCAGTTACTGTAATAAAAAGTAGTATGTGCTCTGTGGAGCTGATCCAGGGTTTTAGGAGCATACAGCATGCACATGTAGGGTACAAGCACCTCTGGATAGGACGAAGGGAAAAAGGGCAGAGGTTTCCATGCAGTCAGAGGAGTATGTGTAATGTTTGCGTTTGCAGCATTGAAAACCCCATTTAAATGCTTTGTTGCCAAGCAAATGATAGCCTTATTTAATATGGTAATTTTTTCCATAGAAAATTACCATCTCCTATGACTTATATAAATGAGGTTTTAAATGACTGTATTTGCAGCATTTAAATGCTCTTTTTTGCAAAGCCAGAGCATAGAAGCATCATACAACTACCATACTGCCATTTAAAAAAAAAATAAATACTATATATAACATATAGATTTTTTTTATTTCCATTGAAAATGGAAATATAAATAAGCATGGCGAATGTGCAACTTAAACTGCTATTAAAGCTATTTTCCCCTTTTCTNATTTAAATATAGTGTAACTCCTATTCCACTAGCGCAGAGCATTTGGATGGGCAGCAGTGTTTCAGTCTTTCTGTGCATGCTATCATTCTGAGAATGCATTGTTACTTATTATATTTCAAGTTTTCTACTTTTGTTACTTTCGCATAGTTAGTGCAAGTTGATTTATTAATTACAGTAAAATGTAATCAATAAGAATAGTTTTACTAATTAAAAAATGCTTATGAGTTGTCTTATCCTTTCTGCCTCTAATTAAGTTTTGCTTAATAACATTACAGAAAATCAGCGCCAAAGAAAGACATCATGGATCAATACTATAAAAATCTACTAAATGCCTGTAAGTTGCCTATGGCACCATGCTAGATATATATAATGCATCACAATAGTCCAAAGGTTGTAGGAATACTGTATCTGTAGGATTAGTCAATACAGTCCTTTATTTTAGTAAAAGCTAATATATATACATATATATATATATATATATATTGCCTTAAACATTAAATATTTTTATTTAATAAAAGATGTCACATTATAAAAGTATTTGGTATACATATTACTCAGTATATTGTGTTAAAGGGTTGGTAGATTATTTGTTGATGAATAAGGGAGAAATTTACCAACGGGTGACGTGCTTAGTTTAGAAATCAACGGAACTCAACACATCTCCCTATGACTTTCCCTCACGTTTATATGTTCCTTTTGTGAATTAACTGTTTATTTCTGATGGCGATATCTCGTGGCAACTTATATGAAACTCAACACCATTTTATGATAATTGTGCCCGCCTCCAAATTGCAGCCATTTTCTGAATGAGTCTTAAGTATACAGAAACACCCTCACTTTCTGGTTTCAGCCAGTGCGTTTTTGTTACTTGGTCTGGTAGGGTGAGTTGGTGGTTGTCGAGTGGGTTATAGATTTGTAGGGAGTTCTAGAGGCAANTGAGTGGGGGAGTTAGTGTTATTGTGTTATTTGTTGTCGTGTGTCTGGTTTTTGGTATTATTTTTCTTTTTTACATTTTTACATTTTCCCCCTTTTCACTGTTTGTGTGCTTGTGGTGAGCGAGTGTTTGTTAGTTANTGTTTTAGTGTTATTTGTGTGTCTGTCTTTGTGTTTGTGTATTAGTCATTGTGTGTCATTGTTTGTATGGGGTTTTTTTTTAGGCATAGGCGAATTAAGAGGCATGCACTCTGATCTTCATATCAAATTGACAGAAACAAACACTGACTTGTTGAGCATCAGGGAGCAGCAGAATGTCATAATCCAACAAGGGCAGTCATCATCTACTCCACTGGCGACACCAAGTCAGTGTCCGTACAAGGGGAGGCCACGTCCATAGCTCAAAGGATGACCACAGGTCCCCATGTGCAAGAAGCGCAAAGGAATAACTCTTGGAACCATGAANATGCACCCTATCATTTTACTCCTATTTAAAAGGCTTTGACTTTCCAAGATGTATAAATGGCCACTCAGTGTCCCTTAAGAATTATAGGCAGGGTTGTTGACTTTTGGGTGTGGGATGGACCCAAACCTTTGCTTTTGATGGTCATATCANTGATTGAGAGTGGATCACCCAAATTCTGGGTGATTTGCTAATTTTACTAGGATACTGGGAGAATTGCCTGAAATTCTTAAAACTCTCTAAGAATTTCCAGGAGAATGGGCAACCCTAATCATAGGTATTAAGGAATATGCAGGGAGAGATCATTCTCTGCCTCTACCCTTTTTATTAAATATCGATCCTTATCTATAATGTCCACAAACTGTAGAAGTATAAGTATAAATATATATAGCAATTGAGCCCCTTAATAAGACCACTAAGCTGCTTTTAACTGAATATATAAATATAGCATAAATCCAAAACAAAATGCTTGCGTTTACACACATGTTTATTTTTTACCTTAAAATGATAGGTTGCTTGTAGTTTTAGGGAAATGGCAGCACAACTTTTTGACAGACTCATTATCATCCTCCAAAATTGCACAAGATGAACCGTTTCCATGGAGATCCCAAAGTGCTCAGACTGAGGCGCTTTCTGCACAGTAACGTAATGAAGATTCATGCTGGGTGTAAGTGCTTGTGTCTCTCTTATGATATATGTTCACCTTGTGCCATAAATCCAGAGATGTCTCGCACACCATCTAGAGCCTGCAGGGAACCACTGGCTCACTAATACCTGGCTGCATACATGATGGCGTCTCGGTGCAATTAATAAAAACGTGAAGTCATGAATCGATCCATAGCTGTGGGATATTTCATGGAGAACCTCAGGTCGCTCTGACTGATAAATGTTTTGTAAACACTGGGGCATAAACCAATTCACATAGAAAATGATCTTCATAAGGCATTCCTTAACATTTTCCTAATGTGCGCTGCTGAACAGTTTGTAAACAATAATTTATTGTTTCAATAAAAGGTTCCCCATTTTACATAAACCAACATTAGCCTTGGTCATTGTCAAGTCATACCTTAAATAGGCACGGTGCTACATGCATACAAAAACACCTTTTATTCATATTTATAGAAAATATCACATATTTTTTCTGCCATTGATTACACTTATGATGTATGTGCTTCATCCATATAATAATTGTTACCGCCTCCGCCAATCCCCAATATCCCAATGCACATACACATTTATTTGACACATCCTCTTAGCAGTAAGATGTCTCATCGCTTTACCCCCCCNGGCACTTATCTTTAAAGTATGCCATATATACAATATGGAACACACCAATGCACATAATACACTGCACATAACATTGCAATTTACGGTTTTTATTATTTCCACCATACTGATCCACTCTACAAGATTAGATTTCGTAGGATTAACAAACAATA
Organism: Platyplectrum ornatum; assembly: GCA_016617825.1. Classification (NCBI taxonomy): domain Eukaryota; kingdom Metazoa; phylum Chordata; class Amphibia; order Anura; family Limnodynastidae; genus Platyplectrum; species Platyplectrum ornatum. The sequence goes on along the minus strand of JABWIB010008320.1, from coordinate 12,236 downwards.
AATGAATTGAATAATGAATTGTCTGGTCCTGAGTTTCAGATGCATGAGAACTGCGCACCCAGGGCATGTCCTGTCCAGAGGTGTGTGGTTTTTGCAGTAACATGCACCTCTGGAAAGGACAGAGGAAATAAAGAACAGACTGTTCCCACACAGTCCAGCTACTGCAATTGCGGCCTTTATGTATTCAAATGGGGTTTTAAATGACTGTATTTAAAAACCCATTTTAATGTTTATGCCTCTACCATTATTTAATGCATGTCATTTTACTACAAACGAAATAACATGACAATTTATTTCTTTTAACTTTTACACTCTTATTTTACACTCATCTCTGAGATGGTATAAGTGTATGGCGGATGCGCAGGCAGTGCGCCTGTGTACACTGCTACTGTGACTATTTTAATAANAGAAACTCCCCTTTTCTNATTTAGATGTTCCAGCACAGAGCAGATGCATGGGCAGCAGTGCACCCATCTTGCTGCATGTGCCCACCTTCCGATCATGTGCTCTTCTCATTTTCTCTGCGTATCTGCNTGGAAAACACTGGATGAGCCCTATAATTTATTGATCCCCAAGATGAGGATTATAGTTATTTTGGAACCTCACAAAATGCTAATTGGTTTTGCAGAGTCCCNCATTTCCTCTTTCTTTTGCTACTATCCTCACTCTGCTGCATTCCTTAAATCTTTAGCAAGCCCGTGAAGATTTGGACAAACATCCAAAGTTCTTAATAAAATGGCTCCCTTGATATACATTATATTTGTGCAAACATGGAGCATTTCAGTGCTTGTTATGCAGTAGGCTGCTATGCTGTGATATAAAAGTGCTGTATTTTCCCCGATGTAATTAATGCTTATAAAATTAGACACAAGCCTGTCTGAAACTTTAAAATATAAGCGTAAAANATATGTTTGTCTTTCTTCTTTCACCATTTTCCCCTTCATGTCCCCGTGAACATATATCACCTCCACCATTAGTCTTTCCTTTTTTCCTGTATTTGTTGCCTGTGTTGTCCTCTCCCCTGNAATTATTGTTATACTCCAATGCCCAGTGTAAGTGTTGTAAATGTCATTTACTGAATTGTCCTCTTCTCGCCGTGTTGTCCACACTCCGATTGACCTAGCCTAATGAACTGCTACATCGCTCTGTTTCCTAGGCTCCAAGTGATATGACAATAAATGCATCTACATCTACACTACCCTTAATCCTATGGTGTATGAACACAGAACCTTCAGGCTCATCTAGTCTGCCCTTTATTGTGCTGGTATGTTTGTTCATATATTTGCATCACTCCGTTAACCTCATCTGAAAAGATTAGTGTGAAGANAGGATCCAGCATACTGTTGTGAATGGGTAGGGATGCACAAGGTCCTGAGTGATGTTTTGTACAGTGCCATGTGTCATTGCATGTATGTATGTATNGGAGGTCATTATCCAATATGATTGTGTTACCAAATCACTGATGACAATAATCAATTACAGTATAACGTTGTGCCCATGTTTTCACAGAATTGAGGCAAAGGCAAGCGGTAGACAGAAAGTTGATAAAAGTTGATATTGTATTACTGAAGGAGTTAAATAAAAACCACGGCCGGGATCTCCATATTCGCATAAANATTTTATCACTCGTCATTTGAACAAGGGCAGGAGGTGGATAGAAAATTTACATCTGAAACCTCGTCAATGAGGCCTGTTTACATATAGATCAGCTCATTACTCAATACTCATCAGCCGTATTTTGACAATCTTGTGTAAACTCCGTCTGTCTGATAAACTGCTGTCTGCATTGTTTTCGGAGCATTTTTTTCCCCATATTTCTATGGCTCTATTTTTGAATATTCCATATGGGATTTCGTTTTACATTTTTAACATCCAAGCTGCATAAAGTAAACTGTACCAGACCTATCCAACTTCCTTCCTAGTAACTTCAACAACAATGTGGTGAACGTTAGTAGCACAGATATTATTAGCATATATATCTCAAAACGTTAGTATGCCATTATTGCCCAGGAGGCACTAGGTGGTGAACTATATAAAGTAAATAAGGTCAGGGCCGCCAACCGGAGGGGACAGCCGTGACTACTTTTTCGGGCCTGGACAGTGTGGGGGTCCATCAACAGCAGCATGACTCCTCACTACTGTCACTGGAGTGTCGTGGAAGTAGAGGGAATACAGATAGCTTCCACAGGAGGAAGGGTGAACCAAGTTTATCCATCCCGGGCCTCACTATTTCTGATGGCGGTCCTGGATCGGGTTAGATGGAGCTAGAAGTGGGCTAGTGACAGCAGCCATAAGAATGGGCAATAGAGAATCATAAGGTAAGTGGGCCAGCGATATTAATGATGATAAACGGTGGAGGGAATGGTTGTAAAGAGAACAAGGAATAGAAATAGTTAATGAGCAGGAGAATTGTGGAAAGATNGAGAGAGAGAGGGACTGGCCCAGAGGAGCACATGAATAAGAATACAGTNCGCAGTGCCATACATGTGGGTGCAAATCCTGAGAAGACTGTGTAAAGGCATAGAAAACAGTATCTCTGTATGCCTATACATGTATGGAATGTAGCTGCATCTGTGTGACCATTATTATTAATATTATTGTTAATATTCATTTATTAGGCACCTAATAATTTCCACAAAGACCATACATGTTACGCAGGTGCAGGGTAGTACACTGTAATGTATACAAGAAAAAAAGATTATAAAAACTTCTTATGTGAATGCACTAAAACAATAAAACATAACGAGTGCTAGTGTGCACACTACTGCAGAAAAAGTTATACTATACACTTATACTGTTCAGGTGAAATATAAATTAGAACATTTTTCAAACCTCAATAAAGTGTAATATACAGGGCATCCCCTGTTTGTTTAGACTTGTGCTGTATTTTTATTCTTATGTCTTAGACTGTGAAGTACCTTACCACTGGATTGTCATTTGCAATTAGAATTATATGGTAAGGCTTTTTTTCGATAGACATTCTAAATAAAAGGATTTCTTCAATGCACATTTACTGTAGGTATTATGTCACTTATCCCTCAGTCCAACAATAGGAGTCAATTAGCCTACTGCAATAAGTGTGCTGCCACCTGCCTCTCTGTCCCTATACAGTGTGAGAGATGTTGGCACTATGAGATCTCGCCTGTACCCCTTGCTGTGTGTAAGCTCTAGGCTAGAGTGCAGAGAGTATCTTAGGTCTGTGTTTGACAGCGTTAAGTGACATGTGGCCACAGCGGAGTCATTAAAAGCTTGAGAGAGATGAAAGTGCTGCGGGAGAAAAGGGGAACAGAGCACTTATTGTGAAATGTTTATTGCAGGTGTTCCTGTGATGTGAAATAACCTACTGGCTGCCAGGGGACGGCCCTTTGGCTTTAAAAACATGCACTGCCCTATGCACACCATGGCTGGTAAATTAATTACGACTAATAATTTAGATTTAAACAGAGAATAGGCATAGAACGAGGCTCTGCTCATTAGCTTTTATATATATATATGTATATATATATATATATATATATATATCACTGTATTTAAAAGACCAAATAGTTTTGCCATCCACTGATAATAAAGATGTATTTAATCTCACAAATTTGTCACTAGTAAAAATGTAATCTCTAAATGCTGTAAAGTAATTAAACATATATGAAATTAAATGTAAAGTAACATTATGCGAACATGATATAATACTGCATATGAAGATTTATCATTCAATACATATGATAAAAAGTTAGCACATTATGCATTAAAATAATAATCAGTAGCAAAAGAAATCAGTTACTAAAAATGAAATGAAACAATGATCACACATAACCTTGAGTCTCTAAAATCACACAAGATTAATTTATGATGACACACAGTCAAGAAATATTGATTCATAGGACAATATTATTTAATTACAGTAAAGAGCTTACATTCCAAACAGTAAACNTTATACTGGAACAATAATCATTCTAGTAGTATCCGAATTAATGATAATTTACATGCTATATTAATTAACTATATATTTATATACCATAGTGGCAGCCATCTTGAGCCGCTGGAGGAGATAATTATGCTTTCTCATTTTCCTGGTGTTTTAGCAAGTTTTTTTTTTAATAATAATTTTAAAATAATTTAAGACACACACTAGAAAGATTTTTAGCACAATTCCACTATAATCATGGAATTGGGACAATACTCATCTAGTGTGTGGCCAGATTAAGGAGTAACATAGTGTATGCTACTAAAATAAATACCTCCCTTTGTTTATGTTTAGAGGTTATGCAAAGTAAAACTCCTTTCAGAAGATCATGCCCCACAAATCTGTGCTAACTTCTGATTATAATATCCTGCTCATATATTCTGTGATAAGTTGAAGAAGACCTGTAGACATCACTATGAAAATCTCTCCCTACTGTAGTCATAATTGCATTAAACAACTGATGTAAGAGTGTTAAGAACTGTGAGGATAAGAGGGTTCAGCCTATTATATTGTCAGTTAGTTTGGTCTGCTGGAGAGGTCCACTTTTGGTAATGCACTGTCCACTGAACCATGATATCTGCGGCTCTCGCAGGCTGTACAATGACATGGCGCTTCACAGGCCAAGAATTAGTGATGGACTGATCAATGGAGCTAAAGGCACTGCATGCCAGAGCACCAGAAATGATTCCAGTGAGGTGGTAGGAGAGCCTAGAAGCAGATTATTCTACCTGAGCTGAATTGCTTGCTCCAACGCTAACACAGATTTGGTGGGATACAGGATGGTTTGAATAGACTTGTAGGCCTAAATTTAATAAGCGATGAGATTGAAAAGTGGAGATGTTGCCCATAGCAACCAATCAGATTCAAATTCTCAGTTTCATTTAATACACTGGAGAATGTGAGCTTGAATCTGATTGGTTGCTATGGGCAACATCCTCACTTTTCAATCTCACTGCAATCTCACTGCTTAGAAAATTTAGGCCTTAAGATTTTAACAGCATCCAATAATGGTTTCGTTGTAAAAAGAAGTGATACCAAGTGAATGGCAGAGCAAGCAGCTATAGTTTAACAGAATGACATTTGTAAAAACAAATCTATCTTAAGATCATTGCAGAAGTATCTAAAGACATATGGCAAGTGCATATATTTCTGAATGATTATGCCACAAATGTATAAACATACAAAAAAGAGGATGGAATTAATACATAAAGAATGTGGTAGGTATTGTAATATATTATTTGATGCCCAAGCTTTCTATTTTGGATGCCATGTATCCTATCGGACTGTTTCGTACAGATTGTCTTTCTTGTCTTGTAAATGTTTGCATCTGACTTTATGGTCTGAACAACCTAATAAAAAAGAATAAAAAAAAGCGAATGTGGTGTGTGAAGGCTATAGTTTACAGTCCATAGGAGAAAACGTTTTGAACAATGATGTTTCCCGGATAAGCAGCGCTGTTGACAGAAAGATATAATAGTATCAGTATAAATTGACTGATTGATGCTGATTTATTGCTGATCCTACCTGCCTTAAGCTCACTATTTAAGATTTAATCAATCTGCTAGATAATTAAAGTGCAGTCACTATTGGAGAAGAAATGTAAATATTTTAGTGCAAATCATTNCTCTCCTACCTTAAGAAAGTGATTATAAGGAAACATGCTGAAAGCAAAGCATGCAGAAAGACATTTCATATTCATAAAGTGCTTTCTTCTACTTGTATGGATTGTTGTGTGTTTTGTGTTAGATAGGAAAACTGCAACAACCCAAACGGTGGACTGTTNGTATTGCGATCTTTAGTATGTAATAGGAAAGTGAGAGTAATAGTTTGATTGGTTGCAACATCACCACTGTTCTGTTATTGCAGTTTATTACTAATATTTGTCCTAATATCGTTTTGACTTAATCTATTGTTTAGGTCTGGATAGGTTACATGTCCCTATGGTCATTGGTTTACATTATGAACAGTGCCCAGCACACTGCCTCNAACCAGTAACTAACCAGTTACTCTAACCAGTAACCATCCTGCCTGTGTAATAAAATGCTGTAATAATTAGATATAAAATAAGCCATCTTCCACATTCAAGCCTTATTTTTGCTGAAGTGGTTCTAACTCTAAACAGAGAAAGTCCCTATATTGGGTCAAGAGAGCTAAACAAACCTTATGGAACATTCAAGTTAATGTTAATAGTTGTTAATAGTGATTGCTTAAATCGATTTTTAAGTTCAAACTGATGCATTAGGTAATATACAGAGAAATAAAGAAAATGATCTTTAAATGGTTGTATGATTGATGAATGCACAAAACATTTTATCAACTTAAACATAAGTACAGTTCCATACTTCTAGTAAAGTGATTGCAAGGTTAATTGCTAATCATAGGGCCCTGTTTATTGGCTGTATAGACATCGGTACAGTCTGCTCCTTTTCTCAGTCTCCAGCTGTCAGCAAGAGGAGAAAACATGTTAGCTAAAAGACTGGAAGGAACAAGAAGAGGAATAATGGGGTTANGAATAATGGCGATGGGATATTGTATATTTCATATGTTTGCATCTCTTATCTGTTTGCATCTTATTTTATCTGTTTAATCTACTAACAATTAACAACTGCTCATCTAGGCTGACCATGGCAATGTCTATAACATGCATGANGTATTTTCTTACGTGGGCTTTATAACTTCTTTGCAATTGTACTCACAATTTAAGGCCTAATCCTTCACTGGACATTATGTCCTTTATTAAATATCAAAGCTAATTAAATTCACCCATATTTTCTGTAATTTCATCCAGAGGTTTATGCAATTGATCCACTATACTTGTGATAAATTATTTCATACATTTCTTAAAAACCACCAGGTATTATGTCTGACTGTTTTATTCTTTTTTCTTTGAAATCTACTTGTACCTGTACTTTGCTAGCTTCTTTGATATATGTATAAAGGTTTCTATTCCCCTGGTCTTTTTTCGGTATAAATTAAGGTCATTTAAACTTTTCAGACAAGATGTTTGATGTAGATCATAAAACAGTTTTGATCATTAAGGATTTCCAGAGATCTAGATTTATATACAAAAAAGGAGAGATAGTAATATATTCCTATCATGTAATATCAGAACTACTTTCTTGAGTGTGGCATTAACTGTAAGTAAATTGGTGCATGCGATAAGGAGCTGCTGAGACAACAAAATATATATTTTGATACCTTAAATTATTAAGTTCAATGTGGATTTGAAATCTTTAACCTGATATATATATATATATNTTTTGTCTCATAAAATTTGGAAAGCTTTACAATATATCTTAGAAAACGCAAATTTAATATTAGTGAATGAGGTCAATGAATAGTGAGAGAATAAAGAAATGATATCCAACGTGTGGTTATCAATCATGCCATATTTTTTTTTTTATAAAACATCTCCTTATTTTATATCTTTTGATTGATCCCATTGTTTTATACTGGTATGCTATGGAATGACCAATGGCTAGATGTACTGCAGGAATGGAAAAGTGGAGATGTTGGTTGGATTGGTTTCTATGGGCAATATCTCCACAGTTTAGTAAAAATAGACCCAAGAGACTTTTACACAATTCCACTATATAAGCTTGGCAACAATAATAATTGGCTTTTATTTTACACATGTCCATAGAATTCTATATACCATATATACTTTAACTGAGTAGCTCTGAATCCTTACTTTAAGACTGACCACCTTTAATTGGATTGAGTAGCAGGAGAAAGCTGTACTGTTTAATAGACATAGTTAAATAATTCCTTTCACCGCTATCCTGCTCAACTGTCCAAGCTGGAATTGATTTATTAAGAGCTTACTATGTTGGAACTCGCCCAGAGAGCAAGAGTCTGGCCCCAAATTTTACTGACAAATTGGCATCTATTCAGAAGCAGAGAGCGCTTTGTAATGAGAGTATAAATGTAGAGATAGAGCTGCTAACAAGGTGTTAGACCTCAATGGAAAACAACCAAGCAGTATGGGTAAAGGATCTGGAAATATATTGTCCATGTAGAAAGCAATTTGTTCTTTATACAAGCTAGAGATACATACTTTTAGTAAATCCTATTACTGACAGAGTCTGGAGAGACTGTACTGTTAGGATATGCCAATGAAAAACTGATAGGAGTAGAAATAGAGCAAGAAAGAAAAAGAAAAAAAGATTGATATATAGAATGAATAAATAAATAAATAAATAATAGTATAGAGTATAAAAAGAATATTTGTTCGTAACCTAAGCATATTTTTACAGCAATTGGGCACAATAAACTATTATTATTATTATTATTATTATTAATAATGTTGTTATTTTATTGTTTGCTCAGATCAGATAACTACACAGTTTTATTAACATTTTTGCAGCAAACATAGCAGCAATGAGGATGCTGAATAACTGCTGCCATCACACCTAAATTAGTGAATGAAAGAAACACATTTTAATCTTAGAATTGAAGTTGTGAGATCAGTTCTGGTCCATTGTATTTAGACCTTTACAGGAAGTGCTACGTATTCCTGGAAAAAGAGCTTACTGTTTTGATATGCCAAATAGTGATTATTATATGAGATAAATGATGACGGGTTGGGCTATTAATCACTGTCTATGACTACAGTCGGTCTGCCTGTCTGTTAATTCTTCTTCACTTCCCAACTGTCAGAGTGAGGTTTTTCATTGCATAAACTAATAATAACATTAGAGCATGAATTTATTTTATGTTCACTTCAGGTGAATGACACCCTGAATATTGGAAGGTGCATAATATTTGCTGTACATATCTCTGCATTAACACATTGACTGATTAATGGTTCTATATTTTTGTAATTAGTAAGCTAATTGGAAAACATGCCTAAAAGTCTCATTTTATCTATTTGAAATAATGTGTAAAACCTATGTCTGAGCTGAAATCTGAGCAGTTGCAAGCTTTGGCGTGGATCCTGCATATTGTGCCTTCCACCTTGCTTACATGCTGCTTACATGTTGTTCTGTTCTGGCTTATGCCTTGTCTTGATCTGGTCCTATGCCATTTGCTCTTCATGGTGTTTGAATGTGGTAGGCAATAAAGCCAGGTTTCTTCAACATTTTAGTTAATCATTCTAGCCCATATAGTGAAATAACAGAAACATAGCAGACATTGTGATCAGACAGCTCCTCTGCAGCCGTTTATAAGTGACAAACAAATATAAGTAGACATAAGTTAAATGCCGTTTGTGTGTGTGTGTGTGTGTGTGTGTGTGCGCAATGAAAGTGGTCTCCCCTCACACGCATGAAGACCAAGGTACAGCAGGGCTTTGCTGCTGCTCTCTGAGATGTAGAAGTCTGGATCTCGTTTATAGTTATCTC